>CAIGRN010099109.1:0-29692 GCA_903798345.1 Fraxinus anomala
GATACATCAAGAAAGCTCCAGGACAAGGACTATTATTTCCTGCCAATTCAGAGTTACAACTCAATGCTTTCAGTGATTCGGATTGGGGTGCATGCCCAGACACTCGAAGAAGTATAACGGGTTATTGTGTTTTTATTGGATCTTCTCTGGTATCCTGGAAATCCAAAAAGCAGGATACTATATCCAGGTCTTCAGCAGAGTCGGAATACAGGGCAATGGCTAACGTGTGTTGTGAATTAACTTGGATCAGATATCTTCTTCAAGACTTAAAGATTGATCATCCACAAGCTGCTAACTTGTTTTGTGATAATAAATATGCCTTGTATATTGCGGCAAATCCAGTCTTTCACGAAAGAACGAAACACATAGAGCTGGATTTCCATCTTATACGTGACAAGGTTCAAGAGGGAAGTATAGTCACTAAGCATCTCGGTAGCAATCTTCAAGTTGAAGACATCTTGACTAAACCCTTAGCCTCATTACAGTTCTATCAACATATGGACAAGATGGGAGTTGTCGATATTCACTCTCCATCTTGTGGGGGGTATTGAAACATGAAGCTCAGATCATGGAGAATCAGCTACAAATAAAGGAGCATTATCGTGCATCATCAACTGATCAACAGGAGGAAGGCCACCAGTGGAAAGGTATTAACGTGAATGATGATAGAGGATAGCAGAATTCAGTTATGGAGCAAATGGGACCACTTTTTTTCTATTAGAATAGTCNTGTATAGAATATTAGCATAGATTTCCTTCTTCTAGATCCTTCTCATTGTATTATAAATACCACATTGTTGCACAGATTTAATTAATTCAATTCAATGGGATCATTTTTTTCTCCCTTATTGATATATGTAGTTTTGATATCCTAGTTAAGTATTTCTTATACCTAGTACCTAACATCTTTCCCCATTCGTTTATAAATATACTACTTGTCCTAATAATTTCTTCGCATGAACACCACCAATACATAAAACTTAAGAACTCGCTCGCTCGCTCGCTCGCTCTCTCTCTCTCTCTCTTGCTTGCTCATCTCAAAATCGAGTAACAATTTCTTCCTTCTGCAGAATCCATCTCAAAATAACGGTTTGAATGGTGGCAACCATCAGTTTTTTTCATGCTTCCTACTTCATCTTCTTCTGCGCCTGATCATTTGCATAGTCGTATCCCTTTTCATGCTTCCTCACTTCATCCTTTGGTTCTCATAAACAAGCCTAGTATTATCGTGGCATCGGCGTTGATCCTTGAACACAACTCACGACAAGATATCATTTTCATCAGCTTAATTTTCTTAAATATCTTTTTTTAAAAGAAAATCCGAAATATGGATGTGAGAATGAAGAAATTGATTTCCAAAAAGAAGAAAAATAATGATGATCAGAATATGAACACGAAGAGAAATAGATTCTTGATTATTATTAATGTATTTGGGAGTGCAGGGCCAATAAGATTTGTTGTGAATGAAGATGAGAATGCTGCAGCAGTGGTTGAGACTGCTTTACAAATATATGCTCGCGAGGGACGCTTTCCAATTCTTGGTTCTGATGTCAATAGTTTCTTTCTCTACCCTGCCAATGCTGGATTCGACGGTACAACTAAACACAGCTCTTTTCTGAAATTTATTTTTCTACAATCACACGCATAATATTTTTTTTTAACTTAGCATTGTTTTGTTGATTTGAAGACAATCTCTAAAGAATAAGAATTAGTCGTTGGTTAGTTCAGATTAATTTGAGTCCCATACTCAAATAGAAATTATAAGCAAATCCATTTTATGCTCATATAAATAGGAGCCTACTTTGAAGTACTTAATGGACGGTCTTAAGTGAGATCGGAAACCGCCCTAGTCTCCAGTTTTGCACAACAATTTATAATCATTCAAAGGCTTGGTTTCAGCTCTTTATCCAACGGAGTCAATAGGATCGAGCGGAGTAAGGAACTTTGTTTTGTGCAAGAAGCAAATCAACCCACAAATGAGTGAAGCAAGGTCGAAGGTTACTGCTCGAAAGGGTGGAAGATGGCGTGCCTGGCTCCAGAAATCCTTTCACCCCGTGTGGCTTAAAAATTTCAAGAAACTTTAGGCCAAAATCAATTATTAATTTTAGACGCATATTTAATGAGATACATTACTTCTATCAAAATCTACTAAAAATATGACTTAATTTAAAAATATTATCTCATTGAAATTGCTTCATCGTTTCAATTCAATTTGCTCTCTTGTGCTCCTGTAGCTTGTTTAAAATTTTTTTATATATATTGTACATCCACAGGAATCAAATAAGGAAGTAAAATAAATTAAAATATTATTAAATCCCATCTTTGTAAAAGTGTTTTGTAATATGGAGAAGTTTTATGCATATATTCTATGAAATCTGTATTCAAGTGCACAGCTTATAATTATTTGTTCTTACTTCCTACACACGTTTATACTTTTTTTTTACGTTTTATTTAAATATATTAAATTTTGTCCTCGATTGCGCCTAACGTTGCATTTGAGTTCCACTAATAATTATTATTATTATTTATTTTATTTTATTTTTTTGGAGGGGATGGTTTAAGCACTTGTGAAAAATTTTATAGGAAATTCGTCATATCTAACGTTTCCGTACAAAATAATTGTTAAAAATTCTTAAATGGGTAGGGCCAATTAGTACGATTTACCTAATCTAATAAATAATTTAATCATTCCACTTATCAATCATGTAAAGATCCAATGGTTCTTCTAAACCAATAGCGATAGAAATTAAATGATATAAATTAGCAACGACATGTCAACCATTGCTTAGAATGACAACTTAAGTGCAATGTAGAACCAAATTTCTATCGATAAAACAGAACATTTTCCAAGATTCAACATGATTGGATTATAATCCTTGTAAGAACTATTTTTCCAGCTTTCTTTTGTTTAACTTTATTTAAAAGTTAAACAATAAGCATAATAACTTTTTCCAAAGCAGAGGCTCATGTTTAAAGGTGAATAATATTTGTTAAGCATAATAAGTTCCATGATATGTTTAGACATAAGTATTTAATTTAGACTTTTAAATGTTTATAGAATTTTTTATGTGGTCGATTTTTGTAGAGTTTATAAAAATCTATTGACTTTTATAGATTCTTATTTAATATTTGTATATAATCATCAAAATATTACGCTATATAGAGTCTAAGAAAATTGTTTCGCGTATGGGTCGCTAACAATTAAAAGAAGGCTCAGACGATTGTGTAAAGAACAAACCTCTTGAAGCAAAATCTCAACGATGAGTGCTTTATTTATGAATATTACAAGTTGCAAGAAGTAAAACGCCTCTAAGGAGCACAAACACACGAAGTAACTCGAAAATTTGACAAGAAAATAAAGGAATTGAAATTACATATTTCTCTATTCGAGAGTTAATTGATCAGATCCCTTCCTTCTATGTCTTCTTTATCTTTTATACTCCTTTTGACAGTTTTCCTTATAAAATCGTTTGAAAATTACTTATCGCCTATAACTACCAACTTTCTTCATGATGGGTGACTTGTCAAAGAACTGCTTATAACCGCTATCACTTCTCCATTATGTAATTGCTTGCGACCGGGATTCTCGGGTCGTGGAAAGTAATATGACTCCGCATAACTATCTTGATAAACACAACGATAATACGTTACATTTGCCCAGGTCTTGGATATTCGCCTAGGTCTTGGGCGTTTCGTGAGTTTGGACGTTGATGGGTTCACCCAGATCTTTGAGTATTTCGTAAGTTTGGGCGATGATGGGCTTCCACTACATAATTTCGTCTTGGACCTTTTACACGATTTCGTATGGACTCAACCTTCGAATTCCCTATTAGGGCTTCTCTCTCTTGACCACTTAATTGAGCCTCATTTTTGTGTGTCAACAAAAACAAAAAACAAAACAAAAACAAAATAAAAATAAAAATTGAAGCAGTAGAAACTAACTCCACACCAGAAATTAAACAAAAGGTACCAATGCTTACTATAATAAAAGAAATGTAACTTTTCCACGATTGACCCATGCAACAAAAAGAAATAATTACAAATTATTTCACATTAATCTACTTTCAAACAACCACTATATAGGAATTTAATTACAAATTAATCAACTTTTTCATTAAAAAGGAGAACCTGATAAACATTTATTTAAATACATTATAGAAGAATTTTAATTTAAATTGATCTTTTTCATAAAGAAGTGGGGGGAACAATGAAAAGAAGAGGGGCAAACTGGGAAGGAACATATCAAAGAGAAAAAAATAACAGATTAAAACGAAGAAAAATATTAATCTTTTTTTCGTAAAAGAAATTTATAACTGAACGAGACTAAGGTTCTTAGAAGAAAAATGAAAGAGAAATATTGAAGATAGAGATAAGATCACAAATTGAAATACTCATTTCCCTTTTTCTTTTTTTTTTTCAAATCTTCCAAATTCTTGGGGATGAGTTAGAGATAAATTGTGAAATTTTGCAATTGCAATTTATGCTTAAAAGTTACAACATAGAATTTTAATATTATATTTGAAAGTTACATTCCGACTTTGCAAATAAATAAACTCAATTACAAGTTACAACAGGAAGTGAAAAAAAAAATGAAAAATGAAAGAAAAGTATTTTAATCCATTCCCCGTCTAGATTAAAACAAGACATTTTGAGTAACAAATATGAATTAAACGTGAAAAAACTATTAATATGCCTAAAAAACTTCTCAGAAATTCAATAAATAAACAACTTTTAAATCAAACTTGATTTATTCCACAATTTATGTTGGTCCACGACCAACAGTGATCAAACTTTTTGTTAATCAATTAAGAAATATAAACAACTTGAAACTATTATTTCAACAGAAATATAAAATGCTCAATACAGGCAAGCAAAATCAAACATTGAGTAAGTATAAAGGTGAAATGAATACTGTCCTTTAAATTGTCAAAGTTTGGGACATTATGTGGTATATCTAACCCTAAAGTTCAAATTACAATAATCTTCTATAAAAAGTCTCGACCTATACATACCATCTCAAAATAATAGGGTAAAAGTCTAAAAGATGTTAGTATAGTCACTAAACTTTTATCGAAGATTCACATTACTCAACAAACTTTATTTTCCTCCAAACCGCTCATGGGATTTTGCTTTTTATCTTAGATTTGTCACTCAATTATATTTCTTTAATTTTTTCTAAGTATTAGACGTGGAAGACCTCAACATCGACACCACATCATATTTCATATTTCTTTTGCCATGTCGACATTCTGTTAGAAAAATTAATGAAATTTTATTGAATAAGAAAAACGAAAAGAAAAATGCAGTGACTATTTTAAAATAAAATAAAGTTCGTTGACTACCATAAAACTTCTCTTGAGTTGAGTGACTACTAGCTAGCATTTGTATACCCTATTATTCTGAGATGGTATATAAATTAATATAAAGGTCGAGGCCTTTTGTAGATGAATAATTTCTGATTTTAGAGTTAGCTTTATTTACAACATAGGGTCCCATACTTTGACAATTTTATTTAATTTTTTTTCTTTAGAATTAGCAATTGAGCCTGTCAATCCTCTCCTATGCTAGAGCCTAAGGTTCCGTGTGGATGGTTTCAATAGAAAAATGCTTCTAGTACAACATAAGGTCCCAAAATTTGACCATTTTGAAAGACGCTATTAAATCATTCTAATGCTTGTGTGTGTGTGTGTGTGTGTTTGAAAGACGCTATTAAATCATTCTAATGCTTGTGTGTGTGTGTGTGTGTGTGTGTGTGTGTGTGTGTGGCCAGTTGAACATTTTATGTATTTTTTTTTTTTCTTTTCCAATTAGCAGTTTCAAGTCGTTCCCATTTCTTAATTGAGTAACAAAAAGTTTAATCACTGCTGGTCATGGGCAAATATGGAATAAATACATTTTGATTCAAAAGTTTTTTATTTGTTGAATTTATGAGAACTTCCGGTTAAAATGGTCAACGTTGAAACGTATATTGCATGTCATTATGAAATGCTTTATAGGCGTTGTAAAAGTAATATTTGAATATGCGTCAATGTTAATTAATTTAGAATTAATACCGATAAATGTATACGTGACAGATGTTAAATCATTTATTTAATTTGCAATAAAGTAAAATTGGATGTTAATTAACATACATGAACGTGAATAATGAAATGCATTCTTCAATGTAAAATTCTAATTAATTTATAATTAGAATTAATAACACTAAAATACATAAATTAAGATCAATATTAATTATATGAATGTGAATGTTAATGTTAATTAATTGAGAATTAATAATAGGGAATTCATGCATTAATGAAAGTAGAATTCATACATTAATGAAAGTACACAAGTCATATAAATTTATGAAATATACATGTAGATTGATGGTAACTAAATAGTTAAATAAATTAAATACATATTGAAAAATGAAAAGTAATGTATTATTGAAATAATTGAATTACGGTAGGGCTAAAATCTTTCAAAAATTATTCTCGCTTGATATGATATTTAATTCCATTTAAGTAAAATTAAATGTTAATTAGCATACATGGATGTGAATAATGAAATAAATTCTTCAATCTAAAATTCTAATCAACTTATAATTAGAATTAATAAAATTGGAATATATAAATGAATGTGAATGTTAATTAATTGAAAATTAATAATAAGAATTCATACATTAATGAAAACACACAGGTAAAATGAATCTGTCAAATGTAAATGTACATTGACAGTAACTAAATTGTTAACTAAATTAAATATATATTGAAAAATGAAAAATAAGGTATTAATGAAATAATTGAATTATAGTATGGTTAAAATCGTCTAAAAATGATTCTCATTTGATGTGATATTTAATATATTATAGATTATTTTTTTCAATTTTAATTCATATTATAATGCTTCTCTAATGAACGTTTAATTTTTTTTCACTTTCACTATTAGCATGTGTTGCACGTTGTGAAATATTTATTGAATATTTATATTTTAGGAAATTGGATGAATTCATTAAATAACCCCATATGACTGAATAAAATAGTCACGAAATTTAATTTTTTTATGAAACTCAAATTTTCTGCAAATTTAATTAATCGAACTCATTTTCTCAATCAACTTAGACACTTGATTTTTTTCAAAATTTTCGAATATGAAACCTTTAGTTACTTTAATACTAAATAGAACCGCATGATCAAAAACCGTAAATCGTTAAAGAATGAAGTAATTTATTTATTTATTTTTGTAAAGTAGTAAACCTCAGTAAAGGACAACTTAGAAGCAGGGATTGAATATGTTGATCCAATTTTTCACGCTAAATAGATAAAGATTAAGTGTTGCAATTAAAATCTAATTAACAATTAAATTGTCGAGATCTGTTCACTGTTCAATCATGACTGACTTATAAATAGACGGATGTTTTTAATTTTCAGAGTTCAACAAATCGGAGAATCAATCTTGCAGCAATAAACACAAACTAGCTACTAATAATAAGAATGCTATATTTATGAACCTCCATATCACAAGGGATAGCAAAAAATACGATCAACCCGAGATCCTGGACCCCAATCCGAATGGGGTGGGATGGGGGGAAGAAACCTTCTCGCAACTTAGGTTCAAAGGCAAGGACGTGTATCAGCCATCCCGTCCTATTTAAAAATTAAATTCATAGATATAAAAACAAAAAATATATAATATTAAATCTGGAAAATGAATGACTGCCCAACCCCGAACCATCCTATTGCCATCCCTACATGCCACGGTAAATAATTCACTATCAAATCAAAATACAAACATTTCAAAATTTAGAATTACAAATAACATTAACCGCAATTATTTAGGGCGCGGAGAATTCTATTGAGTCATGCACTAATTAAAGACCAAGATCCAATCAAATAACTTGTTAAGAAAAAAAAAATCTGCAAGAGATAGGAAGTATACATTTTAAGTAACTTCATATTCCTAATCGCCAATAAGTGCATAAGTCCTAATTAGAATTCCTTATATTCTCCTACATTTTAAAGAGTCGCATAATAATAGGAATGTTTAAACAATATATTACTCAAGAAAATCAATTTATTCGTCTTTTAATTAAATCACAACGAAATTCAAATAAAGCATATTGGAATTCAAATACTTAGGAGGAAAACGAATTTCACATTTTCACGGTCTGAAACTTGTTAAAAATGAGTTTCACAAATTTTGGACTATGTCCAGGTTTGTTCTCCAGTATGTTCGAATGCGTGAACATCTGAATTTAATTGACTTATTTTCACATTTAAAGATAATATGAGTGCAAAAAAAGGAGAGAGGATTTGGCTAGACCTAGGATTTCATACTTTATTGTGAATAAAACTCACACACACACACACACACACATAGAAAAATGTAAATGGGCCAAGTGGTGCTAACGGGTTGAGTTCCAAACCCAAGAAACGTTGCTTAATTAAATATGTCAAATCCAATTGTATAACTAATGCCAGTCAGCATATGTAGGACACCCTTCGCCATGTGCATGCCATATAACTTATAGGTATAACAATAGTCCACCTAGTCTGAATCGTACATTCACGTGCGGGTCGGATTTCGAAATATAAGTAATCAAGTAGGCAATGTCTTATAGATAACCTCAGAATTAAGAGTAAGTCCAATAAGCGAGGACTTACGATCTGCCTTGAAAATATGCATCGATCTCAAAACGTGTAAGGACTTACGAATTGCCCTGAAAACATAAGTTGAATACATGAGGACTTATGAATTGCCTCGTGATCATAAGCTGCTCCAAGAAATGAGGACTTAAGAATTACCTCAAAAATATCTGCGCAAGCATAATAAGTGAGAGCTTACAGATTACCTCAAAACATAGATATTGCATATAATTTGTCGAAATTTTGACGGCATCTCCTTTGTAATATGAACTAAATCAATACATAATACAACATAATATCTCCACTAGACATATATAAAATAAATTGGGATCCTTTTGCCCCTCAAATTATTTATGAGAATAAAGTGAATAATGACATATCACATTTTTTTAAAAAATAATATGCAAAGAGCCTATCATGTACTATAGCAAGTCACATGCTTGTACAATGTAGTGTAATAGTAGTGCTATAGTGAAGTAACATGTTGATAATGTAGATAACATGATATATGTACTGGTAGTAGTGAAAATAGTGTAATGGCATGCTAGCAGTGATGTGATGTACGTGTACTTGACAGCAATAATATAATGCATACACTAATAATAATAATAATGTAATGATACAAAAATACTAGTATCATAATAGTCCATCAAGTTTGAGTCGAATATTAATCTACAGATCAAACTTGAAATATAAACCACTGTGATGAAGTTGATCTAGAGACGAGACTAAATATATAAGCAGCTATGATAAGTTGATGCAGAGATGCTCTAGATGAAAGTAGCAGAGGCCATGCTTTGAGCATAAGTAGCAGCGATGCTCTAGACATAAGTAGCAAAGGTGATACTCTGGACATAAGTAGCAGAGGCGATGCTCTAGACATGAGTAGCAGATGTGATGCTCTGAATGTATAATTAGCAGAGGTGATGCTCTGGATAAGTAGCTACAATAAGCTGACAGCCTAAGATGAGGGTAGCGCATCCATGTCAAGGGCTTCATTCATGGTATTTGATCCAGCCATGGAAGGTTTCATCTTTGTAGGTATTAAGGTGGGCACACCCCTCTCCTTACAAAGGTGTAAATAATTTAAGCTCTCTGAAGATAAATAGATGTGACATAGCTGAAGCTGAAGCTGAAGCAAAGCTTTGAAAGATAGCAACTGTAATGCAGTCGATGTAGAGGTATGATGAGCTCTCTAAAAATAGATATAGCTATGTTATAACTAATACAGAGACATGGCTTTAAGTATATAAGCAGCTTGTGAGAAGCTGATGCAGAGGCATGATGAGCTCTCTTGAATATAAATGCATCTGTAATGCAACTTATATGGTAAGGAAACTGCGATACAATGAATGAATATCAAGCCGGTGGCTCAAACTATCGAAGTCTAGTAAGCTGGCTTTAGAAGGATGAGGTTTACAACTAGGCTCGATGATAGTAAGAGACGAGGAATAAATATCTCGCAAAGCTAGGAATAAGCATTTGGCAAAGCCAGGAATAAACATCGGCGATGTAGGGAATAAGCATCTCGCGAATAACTCTCGAACTATCGGAGTCTTATAAGTTGGCCTCGCATAGACGATGCCTTACAACTAGGCTTGATGGTGGTGAAAGCCGAGGAATAAGCCTCTCACAAAGCCAGGAATAAGCATTTGGCGAATCTAGGAATAAACATGTGGTGAAAAGGAGAATAAACATCTCACGAATAACTTTCGAACTATCAGAGTCTTATAAGTTGGCCCTGAATAGACGAGATCTTACAATTAGGCTCGACAATAGTGAGAGACGAGAAATAAGCCTCTTACGAAGCCAGGAATAAGTTGGCTAAGTTAGGAATAAACATCGGTGAGGCGGAAAATAAACATCCCATGAATGACTCTCGAACTATCAGAGTCTTATAAGCTGGCCTCGAATAGACGAGGTTTTACAACTAGGCTCGATGATAGTGAGAGGCAAGGGATAAAAATCTCACAAAGTTAGGAATAAGCATCTGGCAAGGAAAGGAATAAACGTCTCGCAAATAATACTAGAACTATCGGAGTCTTATAAGCTAGCCTCGGATAGATGATGTCTTACAACTAGGTTCGACGATAGTGAGAAGCGAAGAATAAGCATCTTGCAAAACTAGGAATAAGCATTTAGCAAAGTCAGGTATAAGTATCTTGCAA
The DNA here is from genome assembly GCA_903798345.1 of Fraxinus anomala. Classification (NCBI taxonomy): domain Eukaryota; kingdom Viridiplantae; phylum Streptophyta; class Magnoliopsida; order Lamiales; family Oleaceae; genus Fraxinus; species Fraxinus anomala. The sequence continues at coordinate 10,792 of CAIGRN010099109.1, forward strand.
GGCAGGGAATAACCATCCCTCGAATAGTTCTCGAACTATCAGAGTCTTATAAGTTGGCATCGGATAGACAATGTCTTACAACTAAGCTCAACGATAGTGAGAAGCGATGGATGAGCCTCTTACAAAATTAGGAATAAGCATATGGCGAGGTAGGGAATAATCATCTCACGAATAGCTCTTAAACTATTAATGTCTTATAAGCTGGCATATGATAGATGAGGTTTTACAACTAGACTCGACGATAGTGAGAGGTGAGGTGAGGAATGAGCCTCTCGCAAAACCAAGAATAAGGATCTGGCGAAACCAGGAATAAATATTTGACTAAGCAATGAGTAAACATCCTGTGAATAAATCTCCAACTATCGAAGTCTTATAAGCTAGTCTCGGATAAATAAGGTCTTACAACTAGACTTGACGATAGTGAGAGGCGAGGAATAAGCCTCTCGTGAAGTTTCATAAGCTTCTGGTGAGGCGGGGAATAACCTTTCCACGAATAGCTCTCGAACTATCAAAGTCTTATAAGTTGGTTTCGGATAGATGAAATCTTATAGCTAGACTCAAGATAATGAGATGCAAGGAATAAACATCTCGCAGGCCAGGAAATGCTCATTTTGCAAAGACAAAACGTCTGGTAATTTGCCTTTTCCTTTCCTCGAGGAACGAAAATTTCAAAATACCGCATCTTCCTTCATTTGAAGAGCGATGATTCCAAGAAACGGTCTCTTCCTTTATTCAAGGAACGAGGACTTACAAAATGCTACATTTGATAATAAGACAACCACGAGCTATGGTTCATCTTCAATAATAAGAAATCACAAACTAAGGCTCTCCTTTAATAAATAAGAAATCTACAAGTTAAGGCTTGCCTTCTAGAAATAAGAAATCTACAAGCTAGCCTCAATGTGCAAGGACTTATGGTCTCGCCTTCAATGAATAAGAAATCCAAACTAAATATTTCAGTGGACACGGTGTGCATAGCCGTGATTTTTAATTTCTTTAATAGTTTTTGCTCATGTTGAACTATGAAATTACCATGCTATATTTTCACAATATAGTGCAAAAATCACAGTTGAAATACTATAATCATCTTTGGAGGAATTTGATCATTTAATAGCATAGCACTTGATCAAACATTTTTTCACAAACAGGTGGTGAACAACTCTATTTAACTATCTTCAAATGATGGACAAAGCTTGACCCAATTTAATTTCAAAATTCGTAGAAACAAAGTTATATATTGTCTTTTGTAGCCCAATTGAGATGAGTCATTATTCAAACCCAAAGGTACAATAGGCCCATATGGTAATTAACTCATGTTTACAGGCCTTCGCATCACCACAAATCTATTCACACCAATTTGACCATTTTGACCATTCAATATAAAATATCTTTTTTCATAGAATTGAAAAATAAAACTGCATTTTAACTTGCAAATAACTGTAAGTAGACAAGACAGAAGGACTGGGATTGAACGCCACCACAAAAAATTTGTCTCCATCACAATTAATGTGCACACAATGGAAAAAAGCTAAAATCACTCAAGGTCATTCCCTAGGCCGAGTAACCTTTGCTCCAGTGACTACCTTAATGACCCTTGCTGAAGGCAAAGAAATCCCATTTATGGAGCAAGGAGTTGTCACTGGAAGTACATTCATTTTGAAACCACAACATTCAAATACATACATATGCCGTCATCTGCCTTCAATATTATATAACACAGTCTCTGCCTTTTTTTGTTTTTTTTGTCCAGAACCTCACACCCAAATATTTTATTTGGCCTATATATTCTTTGCTCTCCTAAGTAAAAAGAATATTGGATCCACCGCTATTGGTCAATATAAAGCTGTTTTTAATGCAGGCATCATTCTAACTGGATCGAATTATGACGTTTGGTCTCAACTAATGGAGAGGCATATTGCTGAGAGAGAGAAATTGTCCTATATTCGTGGTAAAAAGAAAATCCCTGCAGAAATGGGCGACGGATACGAAAAATGTTATGCTGAAAATCAGAAAGTGAAGAGGTGGTTGTTGATGTCCATGACTCCAGACATTATGAAGCGTTACTTATGCTTACTGACTGCCCATGAAATTTGGAGTGCTCCGTCAAGGGCCTTTTATAATGAAAGTGATAAGTTGCAGATTTTCGCTTTAAACCAAAAAGCCTTGACTTCTAAACAAAGTGGAAAATCTCTATCTGAATACTATGTAGAGCTTACTGAAGTGTTCAGGGAATTGGATCATCGTGATAAAGTTGTTATGAAAGATCTCGATGACATTGCAGCATACCGAAAGCCCATTAAACGACTTAGGGTGCACATGTTTCTTGTTGGACTGGATGGTGATTTTGAACAAGATCGTGGAGAGATTATATGTAAGAACCTATCAAACTTGAGAGAGAAAAAATGGAGAAGAAGAGAATTGAATGCCATTCAACTTGTGAAGAAAAGATTACAACAACCATATAAATAAACAAATGGAATTGGTGCCAAAACTAACTAATTAACCAACATTCTAACTAGCTAACTAACAACTAACAGAAAATAAAATTGCAGCATCATCTCATCTCGAAGCATCTTGAATTCTAACATTCGCCCCTCAAGATGTACTGTGAATATCTTTAATAGACATCTTGGACAGCAATGACACGAGGGCTGGAGCTTGAAGAGGCTTGGTGAAGACATCAGCAAGCTGGAAGGAGAAGATGAGAAAGCTGGAAAGAATAACCCTTGACCAGGGCTGTTTTTCAAGTACCGCAGAAGATGATGCACTGCCTTGAGATGTGGCAGGCGAGGTTGAGACAGAATTTGACTCAATTTGTGTACTGCATAAGTGATGTATGGCCTAGATATAGTCAAACAGACCAACTTTCTGTAAGCATCAGACAATAAATCTCCTTCGTGTATGCTAAGAGACATTTTTGGATCCATAGGAGTAGTAACCGGCTTGCAATCCAAATAACATGCATCTTCTAACAACTGTAAGGTGTAGTACCTTTGAGAAATCACTATTTCTGATTTGGAATAGGCAACTTCAATACCTAAGAAATATTTCAAGCATCCTAGATCTTTCAGCTTAAAATGTGAATGTAGAAATGATTTTAGAGAATCAATAACCTATGAATTTAGGCCAGTGATGACAATGTCATCCACATATACTAGTAATGCCACAAAGTCATCACCTAAGCCTTTTATGAACAAAGAATAATTAGCCTTTGACTGAAGAAATCCATACTGAACAAGTGCTTGAGTGAATTTAAAATTCCATTGCCGGCTAGCCTATTTAAGTCCATATACTTATGCAATTTACATACTAGTTTTCCTTCCTGCTTGGCATCCTTTTGAACATTATAGCCAGGATGAAGGTCCGTGTAAACCTCCTCAAATAAATCACCATTTAAGAAAGCATAGTTCACATCTAGCTGAGTTAGATTCCAGTTATGACGGGCTGCATGTGCAAGAAGAACCTTGACAGTTACAATCTTTGCCACTGGAGAAAAGGTGTCAAAATAATCAAGACCTTCTTGGGTGTACCCCTTTGTCACAAGTCGAGCTTTATGTCTTTCAATGGTGCCATCTGATTTATATTTTGTCTTATATACCCATCTACATCCCACAGACTGTTTGCCAGATGGTAGAGATACAATTGACCATGTGTTGTTCTATTCCATTGCATCAAGTTCTAACTTCATGGCATCACGCCACTCTGGCCATTTGACAACTTGATGATAAAAATTTGGCTCAAGATTAGATGTAATGTTCAATATTAAATGTCTGTGTTTAGGTGACAGCTTATGATATGATAAGAAGTGGGCAATGTTATAAGGTGATTGAGGGAATGTTTGTGGATTTTGAGAGACCAGATTACAATGGTAGTCTTGGAGGTATTTTGGGGGCATAAATGGCTCTATGTGACTTTCTAACATTGTTGATAAGAATGGTTTGAATATCTGATTCAATGTTTGAATGTTCATCTATAGGCTAGGACTCATGAGATTTGATTTGGGATGATGTGTGAACACCAGCAGATTGCAGAGGGTCATGAAATCTTAAATGAGATGATGAATGATGGCTAATTGGCGAGTTTTGATTATTGACAGGTGAATTAAGACCAAGAATATGATCAAATGGTTCTAAATTGGCTTGAATATTAGAAAATTGTGAATTAGATAATGATGGATTTGGTAGTACAAGGTCACGAAAAGGGTCAATAAGATGATCAGGGCTATTGATTGTATGAAATGGGAATATATTTTCATGGAATATAACATCTCTAGACAAAAGATTTGTTTGGAGACTACATCATAAAGCTTGTAGCCTTTAACTCCTCGTGGATATCCTAGAAACACACATAGTCTAGCTCTTGGTTAGAACTTGCTTCTATGAGTAGATAAGGTGGAAGAGAAAGCCAAACAACCAAAGACTCTAGGAATAGAATAGTCTGCAGATTTTTTGTATAACAATTCATAAGGTGTTCTATGTTTTAAAAGAGGAGATGGGGTTCTATTTATAAGGAAAGTGGCTGCTAATACACATTCAGTCCAGAACTTGATTGGAACTCTTGATTGAAAGTATAAAGCCCTTGCAACATTCAAAAGGTGCTGATGCTTACGTTCCACTACAGAATTCTGTTGTGGCCTCTCAACACAGCTAAACTAATGCAAAGTCCCACTTTCTGTCAAAAATTCTGTGAGTGCTAGTTCAGGTGCATTATTTGATCTTAATACCTTGATTTTGGTATTAAACTGTGTTGCCACCATATTAAAGAACTTTGTAATGACAGTGCTTACATCTGATTTATGTTTTAACATGTAAATCCATGTGAATCTAGAAGAATCATCAACCAAGGTTAAAAAAAAATTGTAACCCGTGTGTGATGCAACATGATATGGCCCCCATATATCAGCATGAATAAGTTCAAAGGGATGATCAAAAACATGGTTATTTGATATAAAGGATAGTCTACTCTGGTTAGCAAATGGACAAATGTAACATGATAAATTCTTATTGAACTCAGTAACATCACAAAGTAAATGATCTTTCAACCAGCCCAATCTTTTGAAAGAAATGTGGCCCAACCTATTGTGCCAAACATGCACAGATACATGGTTTACATATGCATTTGAAATAGAATTTAAAGTTTTAATGTCAAGAACATATGAGTCTTGTATACGGTCACCCCTGCCAATCATCTTCCTGGTTCTGAATTCCTGAATAAGGAAATGGTCATTAAAGAAGCTAATAGTGAGTTTTGATTCAAGTGTCAAAGCACTAACCGAGATCAAGTTGAATTTGAACTGAGGCACAAACAAGACATCATGCAGTATAATATTTGGACTTATTTAACATCACCACACATCTAAACTGATATCTATGTGTGGTTTGGCAATGTGACATTCGAATTTTAATAGGAGTTATCAAGCTTCTTCCAGTCAGATCAAGGCATCAGCTTGCTGATGTCTTTACCAAGCCTCTTCAAGCTCCAGCCTTTGTGTCATTGCTATCCAAGATGTCTATTAAAGACATTCACAGTACATCTTGAGGGGAGAATGTCAGAATTCAAGATGTTTCGAGATGAGATGATGCTGCAATATAACATATATGTTTAGTAGCTCCTGAATCGACTAACCAAACATCATTGAATGATAGAGTAGGTTCTACTGAGATAGAGTAACATTTACCTGCAGCATATGAGTTAAGGCTGTTGTCATGTGTGTTATTAGAATTGATGTTGGTACCTGTGTTCAAGTGACTATGCAACATTTCCATTAGCTGCTGGTATTGATTAGGATTCAAGTTTTGGACAAAACTTCTAACAGTTGATTGTTGTTCTTTCTTATCTTCCTTCTGTCCTTCAACAGAAGTATGAGCAGAAACAAAGATCTGATTCACATTGTTTAATCCAAAGGGATCCACTGGCCTCATCTTAAATCCAGGAGGGTATCCATAAATTTTGTAGCACTTGTCAATTGAGTGCCCATGAATTTTGCAGTATGAGCAATACGCTCTGTCCTTCTTGAAGTTTCTAGTAGCTCCATACCTCATGTTATTGTTGTAATTGGCAGATCCAGTTGTTAATCTGCTATTATTAGTAGCTCCATGTCTCATATTAGTACCATAGTTAGCTGATCCAGTAGTTGATCAGTTGTTATCAGTTTTTAGTGCAAATGCAATCGCATGACTTGAACCATCTCCAGTGTCAACATGTGTTATCTTCCTTTGATTTTCCTCCTGATTTATTAATGCAAAAATCTTATTGATTGGAGACAATGGATTAGAAAGTAAAATATGTCCTCTAACTTGAGAAAATGAGTCATTTAGTCCCATGAGAAAGGACATTACGTATTCCATCTAATAGTGCTCATTTAAATCCTTCACACCATCACAAGTGCACTTCCCACATCTGCAATTGGGGCGATAATTACTCAATTCTTCCCATATCATCTTGAGTTTAGTAAAGTACACGCTCACAGTAGCATGATTCTGAGATAAATTCATTAATTCATTCCTCAATTGAAAGATACGAGGTCCATTCTTTTGCTGGAACCTATCCATCAGATCATTCCATATTTCACTTACGAAAGTTGTATAGATAACACTAGCTGAGATGTCTTTCGAAATAGAGTTCAGGATCCATGAGATAACTATATTGTTGTTTCTAATCCACGAGTTCATTAGATCTGGTTCATTACCTTCAGGTTTGATATGGAACCACTAACAAAGCCAAGCTTATTTTTCACTTATAGTGCAATAACCATAGCACGACTCCAGGAGGCATAGTTTTCTCCAGTGAGTTGCTGAGACACTAGAATCAATTCGGGACTATCTGAATGATGGAAAAAGTAGGGGCTAGCAGGATCATAAAAATCAAATTTCACAACCTGCCTTGGTTCTGATTGATCTTCATGCTCCATGTTATGATCGAATCAATCAATGAATTAATTGATTTTGTGAAAAGAAAGCAACGAATGAAGCGGAAGCTCTGATACCATATCAAACTCGAGAGAGAAAAAATGGAGAAGAAGATAATTGAATGCTATTCAACTTGTGAAGAACAGATTACAACAGCCATATAAATAAACAAATGGAATTGGCGCCAAAACTAACTAACCAACCAACATTCTAACTATCTAACTAACAACTAACAGAAAATAAAATTGCAGCATCATCTCATCTCGAAGCATCTTGAATTCTAACAGAACCCATTCCAGGTTTAGAAGAATGCTACTCTTTGGTTTGCAAAGAAGCAGTCTGTCAGGCAACTTTAGGTGACACCAAAAATTTAGAAGCTTCCGCTATGGTGACTCGAAATTGATCTACTACAAATTGGCAAGATCGAACTACGTCTAACCGTCCTAAGTCCACGACTGGTGCTGACAAGTCCACCTACAAATGTACCCATTGCAATCAAACTGAACATACCACAAGTTGTTGTTTTGAACTTGTAGGATATCCAGAATGGTGGGATCATAGTCGTGCTCCACAAAAGACAAATTCAAAGAAGACCTCCATTACAGCATATGCAAAAGCAAAGTCAGAAGATGATATCATTGATAAGTCTTCAACATTGGTCATAGCTACAAATAATGGTGGTAAGGTTTTAAATATTTCTACACCAACTTCTAATAGTGCATAGATAATTGATTCTGATGCTACAGATCATATGACATTTGATTCTAGACAGATCTCCACCCTTAATCCATCCTTAGACTATAATCTTTTATCAGTTTCTCAAATAACCACAGCTTTATCTTGTGTAGTAATTTTTTGGCCTGAATTTTGTGTGTTTAAGGACATTCAAACGAGGCAGACGATTGGTTATGGTATTAAAAAGGTAAAGTTGTATTACTTGACTTGGTGCTAAGGAGTTCAAATGGGTTACGTCAAGCTTTGAAAGTAGATTGTTTTGAGGAAGAGAATAAGAAATCTAAGATCTAGTTATGGCATCGACGTCTAGGCATGCTTCATTTGGTTATTTGAAAAAATTATTCCTAATTTATTTGCAAAATTTGATATTTATAGCTTCCGGTGTGACGTTTGTGAACTAGCAAAAAGTCATCGAACTACTTTTCTATTATGCTCGAATAAAAGAACACTTCTTTTTATGGTTGTACATTATGATGTTTGGGGTCCATCTAAAGTTGCGAATTTTGTTTGATCGCGTTGGTTTGTTATTTTTGTTGATGATTGTACCGGGATGACCTGGCTACTTGATGACGTCCAAAGGAGAAGTAAAATCTTTATTTCAAAATTTTAATAAAATGGTTAAAATACAGTACAATGCACAGGTTCAGGTTCAGGTTCAGGTTCTTCGTAGAGACATTGGTGGAGAATACCAAGTTTAAAACTTTAAGAGTATTTGGAAACACATGGGAGTATTCATCAAACTAATTGTTCCAACACGCCACAACAAAATGGGGTTGTAGAACATAAAATCGACATTTGTTGAAAGTGGTTTGTGCCTCATCAATAGAAGACCATATGCCATTATCCTATTGGAGAGAGGCACTTATCTCTGCAGCATATTTAATCAATCGGGTACCCCCCAGCTCCACTAACTTTCAGACACCGCTCCATGCTCTTAATGATGCAGTTGTTGCCTCAGTTGTCCCTAATTCACCACCTCATGTCTTTGGTTGTGTAGCATTTGTATACCTCTATAAACATTAGTGAAATAAGTTGACTCCTCGAGTATTGCGATGTGTTTTTGTAGGATATGCTAATAATAAAAAAAGGCTATAGATGTTATCACCCTCCAACTCGGTGAATGTTTATCACAATGGACGTTGTTTTCCTGAAGAATCAAAGCATTTTTCCTCCGAGCCTAATCTTCAAGGGGAATATTAAGGGGAAGTTAAGATTCTAAACTTTCTAGAAAACAATTATTGCACTTTTGATGATGAAAAATATTGTAATTTTGGCAATCGAAATGGATAGAAGTGATATAACTTCGGATCAAAGTGGTGATGAAAACCCAAGACTGAAGATGTATCTTCTTCTCAAATTCTACGTTTGTCAGAATCTAAGCCCCTTGTAACTGATATACATAACCAATCGTCTACTGAGGATGTTCATAATTTAGAGTACGAGCTACTCAAAATACAATTACTCGAGCATCACAGTAAACTATTCCTAAACCCACATATGAACCAAAACTTTCCAGTAAAGTTAAGTATCGTATGAGTTAATATGTGTCTAACCATTGGTTGTCAAAATCAAATATGTCATTTGTAAATCAATTGTCTACTATATCTATTCCTAATAGTGTGCAGGAAGATTTAGCTAATGCGGGGTGAAAAGCAGCTACGAACGAAGAGATGAAATCTTTTCAAAAAAAATGAAACATGGAAACTCGTTAATAAATTAAAGAACTAATAATTAATTGTATAAATGTTTTTCATTCTCTCCCTATTTGTGAGTAAAATTATATGTATATTTTTCTTTTGATTTTCACATCTTATGTGTAAACTCTTCTTCATTAAACTTTCTACATGACCCATGTAACGAGCTTTAGGCCAATGACTCCAAAGTCAGATGACTTATAGAGCACCAGATATTAAGATACCCTGCAAGCTAAATCACTCACAACGTTTTATGTAATTTAAAAAATTTCCTTTGAAACTCAATAATAATCTTTCTTTTAAGGAGAATATACAACAGATTAGGTCAACTAATTTAAAGGTCATTCCATATTTAAAGTCAATTCACCACACAAATGACCGTCATCTCAAATTTAAAACACGCTGTCAAAACCTACTTACAAGAGTTTAATGTGTACAGTGCATAAGATTCATGTAATAACCTATACCAAATACTCCAAACAAAGTTTAAACAAATTAATGAAAATTTAATTTACCAATTATGAATCTAAATATTACTTGACAACAAAATAACATGTCCAAAAAATCTTTTTTTATTTTTTTAAAATAATAAATAAAATACAAAACAAACAAGGAAAAAGTTTAGAAAACATGCATGAATATTTAGATACAATTAATAATACAGATGCATGCACCAAAGTACATACTCATTAAGGTACAGAATGGCTCTTACTGTGAAGAGCACCGTGATCAGATTCATAATCTCTCATATCACTCTTCTTCACCTAAACTTTTCGAGAAGCAAAATTAATTCTAGGCAATTGTGTCATCAGTTCAGTCAAGTGACTAACCTGATTAGTAAGGAAGCAACTTGGCTAGATATATTCTGACTTCTATTTCTTTTCAAAAGTTTGTGACACATAGGTCTTATGTATCCAAACTCACCACAATTGTGGAAATAACCATAGGTTTCATATTTTGAACCTTAGGTGGAGGAAATATATGTTATACAGATGATTTTGGTTCTCGGGTATCTACATTCTTGGTCTTATTCCTATTCAAGAGCTCGAGACATTTAGGTTTTAGGTGTCCTACCTTACCACAATGATGACACATGGGAATGAACCTAGGAGCAGCTCTACGTTTCAAGTTTTGAACTTTAGGCTTTGAGACGAGTACAAACTTATTGTTAGAAGATGATGTAGTATGAGAATTTGTTTCACTATCGACAAAACTTCTTCTACTTCCTGTTGGATTGTTCAGACCTATCATATTATCAATTTTCTTAAATCCGCAAAAAACGTTTTGAAGTTAAGCATTTGATTTTTGAAGATCACTCATAAGAGATTTAACCTTAACATTTAAAGACTCTTTCTCAACTCAAATATTTAGTCGAATCTTCAAGTTTGGTTATAAGACTCTCTTTTTCTAATTCAATTGCATTAACCTTTTTAACCATGGCTTTATTCATTTTCTTAATCTTAAGACTCTCCTCAAATAATTGTTCATAAGCCTCCCGAATTTTCATATCACACTCAGATCCAGAATAAAATATTGATTGACTCATCTAGGCAAAATTTTGGGTCAATGATCGTTATTAAGCTCTGATATCACTTGTAAGTTTTAAACTATCCGATTTATTAGACCTAACGTGCGGAATTATACAATTAAAAGCAACATGTCACTTTTTAATTGTTTTTAGATTGTTAGATCAAACAAGTCAATTTATCCTAAATTTGAATATCACAATCAACAATTAAAGCAGTAAAGAACACCAAAGATGACCGCGAAGAAACTCCAATTGAGTAAAAACTTCGGGTACTTTAGAAGTCAATAATCTACTATAAATCGAAGTAAACTTACTTTACAGTCCAAATCCATCTACCCCGTAGATCTTCTTACCTCAATTCTTGCAATCTCTCTTGATCCTACTATAGGTGTGCTTATTCAAAACAAATATTGACTCATGGTTTATACCTTAGCATCCCTGGACTACTTGCTCCGATGCCAGATCCCTACTCCGATACCTCACCTTAGTTCTCTGAAATTTGAGCTTCTGTAACAACTCTCGATTCGGTATAGATTTATCTCTGGTGAATTAGGTGGTTTGGTGTTTGATCAAAAGATTTTGTGTGTTTAAATCTGTGGATTAATATAAAACAATATGACTTTATCAACAAACTATGTTTTGAAAGAATTTATGGATCAACTAATATGTGGTGGTTGAATCTTGGAATCAAAATAAAACAATATGACTTTATCAACAAACTATGTTTTGAAAGAATTTATGGATCAAGTAATATGTGGTGGTGGAATCTTGGAATCAATGGATGTTTTGGATCATCAAAGAATTGATTTTTATGGAATAAATTTGATTCAACGCACTTTTGGACGTTTATAGGGTATGATATAATAGGAAAAATTATTTGGGATGAAAAGGGATTGAAAAACCAAGTGTTTGAAACAAAACAGATTTTTGAATGTTGACCCGTCGCTCGAGCTTCAAGCTAGCGATAGGCGAGCAACAGTTTAGTAGTCTTCAATATTATTATCATAACTTTCTCTCTCGATATCCGATTGAGGTGATTCAAAATAATTTGAAAAACTAACTCAAATGGATACAATTCTTCCAGAAATAGTTTATCCAAATTCCACTGTTTTCTATGTGCAAAATGAGTTGTTAATTGTGACTGAGAATCTGGAGCATAACTTATGCGGGTCTTTGGCACTCTTGAGACTTCTAATTGCATTCCAATGATCACATGTGATCTTTGTGACATTTGGGACTCCTTCAAGAACTGTACTACCAACCCCAATTCTTTTGACTTTAATTAGGACTCAATAACTTATATTTTGACTTTGATTACAACTCGATAAACTTCTAATACAATTCTACTAGGACTTGATTTTGACTAAAGAAATTGTCAATTACAAATTTAGAATTTGTCAATTATAATTTGGACTTAACAATAACCTCGATATGATAAGTCCTGTAACATACAACTATTGACTTCACTAAAAAAGAATTAGTTTAGCTACATGTACGTGGTCTAAGATTGAAGTTCGAGTTGCAAGAGTGGCTACAACAATGGGAGAATCATCTACTAACCTCAAATCGTCCTTTAAAAATGCAACATGAGAGTAAAGATACACCGAATAACCACCATTACGACAAACGAGTTTACAAAATTACATAACCCCTAGAAGGGTGATTTTGAAGGATGGATTTCAAATATGTTCTTTAGTGCACATTTGTAAGCAACGCATATTTCAAAATTGGTAAGCTAAAAAGATCCATCATTCTGCAAGGATATGTTAGAGATAAACTCCATAATAAAATATAGGTTTGAGCTACTACTCGTAATAAAGTTAACATTTTCGAATGATCCAAATCCTAATATCCATTACCTTATCTTGCAAGGGTTATTAGCATAGAACGTCCTTACGTATGCAGATTCATTGTGCAAAATGTCCCAACGTTTCTTTTTATTTTTTTTTCAACCCTATTTCAACATTTCATTGCGAAAATCATCATTTTCATCCATTTCCATCCAATTTCTCTATGAAATGACAAATATATCCTCATATTTAAATAAAAGAAAAAAAAATAAAGAATTAATTGCAATCATACTCCTAAAATTCTTTTAAAAATACAAACGAGTCTCAAATAAATTATTAAAAAATTAGAAAAAAAAATTATCTTTTTTTTTTCCTCCTTCTCCTTCCTTCTCACCACCACCACCACCAAGTGAAAGATCCAGCTTTAAACGTATATCCATCTAAGTGAACTTGAGTTGAATTTGAAGTTCTGTTGTCTAACTGGTTTGCTGATCAGAATTCAATTTAACAAAGAGGGGTATGGCATTACCACAAGCAAATTCCGTTTTCGAATGTTTTGAATTCGACAGGCAACAATACATAGCCTATTATTCTTCGCGTCCCAAGATCCCTCATCAATCAAAGTTGAATTTAGATCAACGCGCCCATGAAAATTGGTGTAACTACTACTGCCAAATTTTACCTTGTAATTTATCTTCGTCGCCCGAACACTAAATCACTTCCAGGTACATAAACTTAGGCAAGTATCCTCTACCCCCAACTAAATGGGGTACTCCAATTCCGCAGAGATTATTCCTCTAGAGAAAATATTAGAGCAAAAATCCTTAGAATGTTCTTAAAAAGGAGGAATCGTTCACTGATCAAAAGCAAGTTTGAAATCAGATATGTAGGGTTTAATTTTGTGATTGGAAGAATATTTGTGCAATTAGATTTGTTTACTGTAGGTGGTTGTGGGGGAACTTTTTTTCTAATTTTTAATAATTTATTTGAGATTCGTTTGCATTTAAAAAAAACAGATTGTAAGTATAAATGCAATTAGTTCTTTATTTTTTTTTCTTTTTTTGTTATTTTATTTAAATGAGAGGGTATATTCATTATTTCACAATTTTTTATGGAGAAATTGAATGAAAATGAATGAAAAGAATTATTTCTGCAATGAAAGGTTAAAATATGGATAAAAATGCAACAAAAAAAAAAAAAAAAGCAACGTGTGACGTTTTACATAATGAACTCTATATGCAGAAACGTTTTGTGCTAATAATCTTATCGTGCAAATAAACACTTCAAAACACTCGTAAAAGTACAAGTTGCAGCAAATTGTTTTCATTCATGACCAAAGAATGTCGACATGTTCAGTTCTCAACCTATGTACTTCCATAATTCAGTTCGTATTTGATGGATTCCTGTAAATTATTGCTACTAAAAATTAGTGGTACGGCAAACATCTTTGTCTTAGATGCTTTTACATTATTGAGTTGTTTAAAATTTAAATTCACTTTATATATTCTTAATAATTGCAATGTTAACTAATTTAATGGTTGACTAATTGTAATTAGATTGCTTTTAACTTGAGTGAGGGAACTATTTGCTGAATGCCGAGTAGTATTGACATATGCAAGCTTTAATTATATTATAGATTTATATGGTAATGTTAATCGAACAAGGTTGAGTAATATTTGAGAAATAAAAATAAATTCAAATATCTTGTATTAGTATAACATATTATTTTAGTAAATACATTGTAATGTATTTTAATGCTTAGCATTTTGTACAAAATCTTAGGTATAGTACAGTCAACTGTTTCAATCATATTCACCTTTTGATTTATCTAGTAACTCATAAACCTTTTTCAAATAGAATTTTAACAAAGATTAAGTCAACAAAACTCATAAGCATTTTCCCCGTAGAAGGGAAAGGAAATCGAATTAGCAGCAAAACTTTTTGTTTAGACAATGATCAATTAATGCTTTTAATTGAAAACTTGTTTAAAATACATCTTATTGAGTATCTCTTTCAAAAATAATCAAAACTAATTTGTTGGAGTTCAAATTCCACCCAGAAAAAACGAGTTAATATCTATCAAGTCGTCTCAATATTTTCAAATTATCACATTAAGAATTTATTGGGACCGGATTGTCTATATTTTCCAATGTTTTAAAAATCGATACAACCATCGACCCAAAAAGAGAAATGGTCAAAGGTCAAAAGGTTGAACCGGGATAAAATGGTGATTTTAAAAATAAAAAAAAAAATTTTAAAAAAACTTTTAAAAATATATACATTTACATAGGTTAAACTATAGGTTTTTAAAAAATCGACCGATTTAACGAGTTTTTAATTAGAGATTTTATAAATTTAATCGTACCGATTTTGATCCCAATTCCCTATTTTCTCGATTGAACCAGTCGGGTCCGTCCAGTTTTTAAAACACTGGTATTTTCAACATCCGTAGGTCAGACAACCTAGCACCTAATATCTTACCTCAGAGCTTATGCATGTACTCCACTTGTATATAAATATGTTAACTGTCCTAACAACTCCTCCACATGAACAATACCAACACACAAAACAACTTGCTCTCTCTCTCTCTCTCTCTCATCTCAAAAAGGAGAAACAACTTCTTCCTTTTGCAGAATCCATCTTAAAATCACGGCTTGAATGGTAGAAACCATCGGTTTTTTCATGCTTCCTGCTTCATCATCTTCTGGGCAGTCATCTCAATTTTCGTGCTTCCTCACTTCATCCTTCGGTTCTCACAAAAAAGCCTGGTATTATCGTTGCATCGGCCTTGATCCTTGAACACAATTCACAACAATATATCATTTTCATCATCTTAATTTTCTTAAGCATCAATTTTTTTTTTTCCTTGCCTAAATGAAAATTCGAAATATGGATAAGAAAGTGAAGAAACCTGTCTCCAAACAGAAGAAAAAAAATGATGATCAGAATATGAACACGAAGAGCAATAGGTTCTTGATTACTGTCAATGTATTTGGGAGTTCAGGCCCAATAAGATTTATTGTGAATGAAGATGATAATTCTGCAGCGGTGGTTGAGACTGCTTTAAAGTTATATGCTCGCGAGGGACGCCTTCCAATTCTTGGTTCTGATGTCAGCAGTTTCTTTCTCTACCCTGCCAATGCTGGATTGGACGGTATAATTAAACACAACTCTTTTCTCAAATTTATTTTTCTACAATCATATAAATAGGAGCCTACTTGTACTTTGAAGTGCCTCGATATTGAAATGGACTATCTTATGGTGAGATCTTGAAACGCCCTATTCTCGAGCTTTGTTGGGGCTGAATATTATATACTCCTTCGTTTTAATCTATTAGTATGCATTTTGTGGGCTGGTTGGACTTGAGCATCTAACATCTTTTGCCTGAAATTGGGGTTTTGCAAAATAATTTATAATCTTTTTGGTTTCAGCTATTTATCCAACGGAGTTAATAGGATCACACGGAGTAAGGAACTTCGTTTTGTGCAAAAAGCAAATCAATCCACACATGACTGAAGCAAGATCGCAGGTTATTGCTCAAAAGGGAGGAGGATGGCGTGCGTGGCTCCAGAAATCATTTAGTCTTAAAATATTATCTCATTGAAATGGCTTCCTCGTTTCAACTCATTTTGCTCTCGTCTTGTGCTCCTATAGTTTGTTTAATAAAAAAAAGCATTGTACATACACCGGATGATAATAAGGAAGTTAAAATGTTACTCAATCCCATATATGTAACGGTGTTTTGTGATATAGAGAAGTTTTATGCATTTATATAAGAAATTTGGATTCAAGTGCCTCCCATGAAAAACTTGGTGTTATTTGTTCCTACACACGTTCATACTGTTTATATGTACTATTTTAAATATAATTAAATTTGTCGTCAATTTCACCTAGCATGACATTTGAGTTCCGAAAATTTGTCATATATCTAATGGTTCGCCACAAAATAATATTGAAAATTTACTTAATCATGCACATCGAAAAATAAATTTATATTTCAATTCTCACCAAATATCTGCTTTGTGTTTAGATAAAATTATTATAGAAAATTATAATTTTGATGAATTCCTTGAAGAAAAATTTTGATCTACAATCCACGACTATCCAATTATCCAACCTCAAATAAAAATACACACGAGGAACAAGATTAAAAGAACCAAAGTTTTTCTTTTCTTGTGCTAGCGAGAATATAAATGTATTGTATTATGATTTCTCAAATCCTACCAACCTATTAATAGAAGTCCAAATGAGTTTGATCCATCTTTTAAATTTAATCTCATCTAATATTTAATTATTCAATTAATTAATTCAGGCCGATTAACAAGTAATCCAATTAATTAATTGTTCAACACTTGTCATTAATTAATTGGTAAATATTATTTTTTTTTATTCTCTTTTTGTGTGTGATCCATTAGGTTCCTGATCATGATACATAATAACGTGAATTATTATTTTGATCTAATCACAACTGATAAATTAAAATATCCCTTTTTAATTTATTACAAATTCGCATATGTCGTCCCAAATTGACATTTAGCAATGTGTCGGAGCAATATATGTGATGAAAAATATCACATAATATGACAATGTCAAATTTGTTCGTTTACCGTGAAACTATAATCCTTTCGTCAATATAATCTGATCAATCTTGATTATTGATCATATCTTTCATTCTACACTTAAGTCAATATAAGTCGAAAATCTTTTTCGATTTATCAGACACCTTAGCTAAGGATTTCGTTATCAACTGAATTGAATGAAATGTAGATCACAATCTCTTACTATTTAAGAGTGACGAATCATTTATTAATCATTCACAACATTCATATGTTTTTTGACATATACCCGAACGATGTTGAATTAGTGACTCTTGGTAGAGCAATATTCAACATCACCAAAGTATGATCGTTCTCATATAAGGTATTATGATGAACCAAGTCGAAAGATCAATTCCACTATAGAACGTTAGAGATTAACCACTGACACTCGAATAGTTATCCATGTGAAATCTCTCTAACGGACTTCTAATGTTTTGTTCTACAACAAAACATTCATATGTTCATTTAAATGCCACCACATTTTAGTTTGCCAGATCAACTACTTACATCACAAGTAAGAAATGTCACACGTAATAGTCTATTTGTAATACCGATATTCGTATCGTATTATTATTTACGACCATGATTAATTTAAGATTTAGTCATATGTAATTTATATATCATAATCACAACTCTTTGTGATTAATAAATTACTAAAATTTGAATTTACGAATTCTATTATTCAATATAACTTATTAGAATAGTAATTTAAATAAATAATTTATCTTACCAAAATAAATGAATTAAACATATATTAAAATTGTTTATGTTCAAAGTCGACCTAAGACACAATACTTACAAATAATGGTTAAATTCTTACGTGTGCAGGGCAAATTAGTACCATTTTTCGTAGACTAATAAATACATTTAATCATTGCATGTGTCAATAATGTAAAGATTCAATGGTTGTTTTAAACTAAAATGTTAGAAATTAAATGATAAATTAATAACAAATTGTCAACTTGGGGACCAATGCTTAGAATGACAACTTTAAGTGCTATGTGAAACGAAAATTCTATCGACAGCATTACGGGATGATAGTTCTTGTTTTGCGTAAAAACCATGTTTCCTGCTTTCTTTTGTTTAGCTTTAGTTAAACAATAAGCATAATAACTTTGCCAAAGCAAAGGCTCATGTTTAAAGGTGAATAATTTTTGTTAAGCACAATAATTTACTTTCTATAATTTCTAGAACACTTGACTGATCTAGATTTACTAATTATTTATTAATAGAATTAAAAAAAAAAAGGAGAATAAGAAGAATACAAAATCGAAAACTCTAATTTGGATAGTAATTTGTATAAAATTCTAGATTATAATTCTAATAAGCGCATATTTGATGGTTATTAGTTAGGAAAAATAATATTTTAAATAGTGATTTTTAGGAGAATGTGTAATTAAAAAGTAGAAAAAAATTTAAATTTACGTGCATAATATTTTATTGTGTGAATTTGTGGTTGAAAATGAATATGCAGAAAAAATAGTTCAAATAATGGCTATCAAACAAGGACTAAATCAAGACTAGCTCTTACTTTTTTCCATCTTGTCTCATATCAGATTATTGCATTTTAGATGTCAGTACACGTTATAAATCTTTGTAATTTGAACTTTCTATGAATCAAAAGTTAGAGTTGTGGTGTAAGTTGATG
>CAIGRN010099123.1:0-13815 GCA_903798345.1 Fraxinus anomala
GATTTATTTAATTTTTTGAACAAGTTGTGGATTGTTGTAATGTTGTTCAAAGAATTAAACATTGAGTTTGAAATAATTAAGGAGAAAAAAAATAGGCGCCCCCGCTCCCAGTTGAGATTTTCTCACCCGAGAGTAGTAGCACCCCGCGCTACCTGGAGGCGCCTATGCGCTAATAACCGTTGAGGTAGTTTTCTACTGTTGGTAGTTCAAATTTGATGACTTTTTGCTTATATTTTGGCACCACTTCGTGAAAACTATCAAAACTTATATATAGGTGGTGATTTTGGAGGCAAATACAATGAAAAATTATTTTGTTGAATCCATTATTATTCCATAGCGTAATAAAACTCTCTTCATATTCATTCATCCATTGTGTTCTTCAAGTTTGGGTGGAAAATACTTTGTGCTTTAGTATTTCTACAACAAGGCTTGATTAATCTTTCAAACCATTTGCGGGAAAACTCTTAAGCATCTCAATCAATTCGGAGAGGGGGTAAATATCGTTTGAAGACAACGATCACGCGTTTGAGTCTTTAATTCTTGATTCCGGTTTGTTCGTATTTTGTTCATCATATTGCTGCATACTTTTGTAAGTTTCTTCTCCAACCCGGTGCTGTTTCCAACATATATCGGATAAGACTTTGATAAATTACCAAGTTTNTGTTCATCATATTGCTGCATACTTTTGTAAGTTTCTTCTCCAACCCGGTGCTGTTTCCAACATATATCGGATAAGACTTTGATAAATTACCAAGTTTCAACTCGGAGATCGTGACTATCTAATTATGATTGGTATAAACAAAGTACAGCAGTAAGGTTCATGTTTATAGAAAGTGATTAACTCGTTCTACTTTGAGTAGAAATAATACCGACTCCTATACTTCCCAAAATAACACATAGGGGTGTCAGTTTGACTTGTCGGCTCGGGCCGTAGTGGCTCGTCCCGGAAAAAGCCCGAGCCGGCCGGTTTTTTTCCTGAGCCTAGGCTCGGTTCGGGTCAAGAAAAGCTCAAACTCATTTTGCTCGAGCTGAGCCACTCGACTCTTTGCCACTCTCAATAACACAAATCATCGTTTGTCAAATAAACATACCTAAACATATTTTAGACAATACATTCATATACAAATCAATGTAGACAATCCAAAGTTAATTTCTAACACTTTTTTACGTTTTTTGACCGCATTGGTATCTGAACGAAATCTACGCTCCAAGGAGACCGGCTGCAATTCGTGAAGCTTTGACAGAAAAGATTCAATAATACAGTTGCGCCAACAGATGGACTTGTTGACACACAAAAAAAATGACACGTGTAATGACGCAACAACGGGAAGAGTGGTCGCCAGTGGCTCGACACGTGGTAGGCGGTGGCAGCTGCAGCTTCAGTGGGACCCAGGAGAATGGCTGGGGAACCAATTTTAGTCGTATGAAATTGTAGCAGCAAAGGTATTAAGGACCAGTGAATCTTTTTTAAAGTTGTGAGAGGAGATGGGGTGTGGGGGGACAACCCCACAAACAAATCTTTCTCAAGACCGCCACTAGCAGTATTCTAGTTCTTTTCAAACATCCATCAAGTCAAATGTGGAGAACAAAAATTATGCCTCAGAAACAAGACATTTTAGCCTATTTTGGCCAGTTTTTAGCCGATCATGCGGCAGAAACAGGCGACAGATTTTTAAACAACACTTGGCGAATTCTCACTGGAAGTTAAAAAAAAATAAAAAATGATACAAAACATTGCCAATCAGGGGCTCACGTTTCAGCCCCTGGAACAGGCTCCTGTCACTGAGCCTGTTCGTTTGGCTTAATCCGTTTTTAGCTCACTTAAGTTCCCAAAATCAGCATTTATCCTAAACAAATGCAATGGTCTAACGGACCGAAAGAAAAGAACGAATCATATTTCTTTGCTTGATCATCTGATCGAAGTCGAGGGCCCAAGGAATGGAGAAACCAATCGAGAAAAAAAGTTGAATTGACTCTCTACATAGTTGCTCATAAAGAGGGAGCATCCGGTTCTTATCTATTGTAAATTATTAAGATTTCTTTTCATACGAGTTGATATTATGCTTTTCTAAAGGAACCAATCCTCTGTTGCTCAAGAACAAGAATTGAACTACTAATACGGATTCTGTGAATCTTAACATTTTCTGAATCTTATTGAACTATACTCTAACCAAACGTTTGGTACACTATTAAACAACACTACCGAGATAATCTTGTGGCGATGCCTTTGAATTTCTGCATAGGCCTAACTAAATTTTGTCGATCAAATGCGTGAAGGGTTAAAAAAAGAAAAAAAGAAAACACATTGCACCATTCAATGAAGTTAGAAATCCTTCTTAACTGTTTGAAGAAGTACATGGAAAAAACGGAATAAAAAACAGTCTCCCAAAGTTACGTGCCTATTTTGCGAAGTTCCTTAGAGAGAGTTGTCGAGGATTGTAACTTCTGGTCATTCTCTGATACAATAAATATAGTTCTTTCTTAGTTCACTTTCTCATAGTGCTCCTCCTGAAAAGAAAAATAAAAAGAGAAATATATAAGTTTCTTGAATCAAAAAACTTTATTTGTAATGATGCAAGCCTGGCTTGTGCCCAAGCTATTAACTAACAAGTACTATTCCATTTGAAAGAGTCCGTGCCAATCTTATCCTTATTTCTTTCGTGTTCTCCATGATTCGACTTTTGACTCTTTACTTTATGAGAAACTTAAGTTAAATTCTCATACCAATTAAGCAAAATAAATTTGAGAAGGGACAGATGAGCAAAGACTTTTCCGAAATGGACGGTACGCATGAATTAACGGCTTTGGCAGATGCTTTGGTAATTACGGCATTGTAGCTAGCAATTGTTTTTATTGTAAATTGCTTACCAAAATCCTTAGGTGTCTTGCATTTAAAGCACTCCGTCCTGCTAGCATAATTATGCATACCACATCCTAATCTGGTCAGATATCAAATACACTCATATTAGATATAGAAATCCAATGAAATTACGTACTCATAACTCATTCACTTATTAAGCCCTCTCTGTGTGCTCGTGTGCATTTCAGTCTGCATTCGTGTGTGTATGCTTGCACGTGTGGTGTGTTGACGTCAATATCCTTTGTGCCACATAATCCCTCTCCCTTTATAGTCCAAAATTAATGTGAACTTATTGTTGAATCATCTCATTTAAAAACTTAAGCTATTAAAGAAGGAATGGATATACCTGGTGCAAATCCAGTCGCCTGTTTTCCATCCGGGAAGCACACTGGCGTCGTATGCATAACCAGCGGGTGCCGTCATTCCAGCGCCGTATCCACAATAATCTCTTGATCCACCACATCGGTAGCAGCTTGTTCGACTTGCATAGTTATGTGAACCGCAATTCAAAGCGCCACAATACCAGTCTCCAGCCAAGACTTCTGTACTGTTTATCCCATAGGCAGACACATCGGCTTCGGTGGCGTATTTAGGACAGCTACATCGTTGGCACGACTCGCGTTTCTTGAAGTTGAGATGCTGGCATGCAGCACACATCCAATCTCCACTACTCATTCTGTATATTTGTATCTGCAAATGGAAAGCCAATATCAGTAAGAAGAAGAATACGAATTTGAGCTACAAAATAACCTTGTCTATATGCTGTCTAGTCTAGTTGAGTACTATACCTAAGTGGCATAAAAAACAAGCACATAAGAGAAGGCATTAAGAAGATCTCTTCAATGCAGGAAGAACAAGGACTCACCTGAAGAAAGATGAATGAATAAAAAGAAAAATTTGCTGTATTGGAAAGTGTATTAATGGAAGAATAGATTGCTTGGAGTGAAATGAATTGGCAAATGAGCTAGGGCAGTTTATATACTTGTTAAGGCCTTGTTTGGTGGGACCCTAAACTTACTTTCTCCTTCTAATGTGAGCTTAAAATTGTTACCTTATGGGATTCCAAAAGCTGAAATTTTGAAAGATTTCTTTTGGATGAGGGGAAATGCAGGGGAGGGTTTGAAGTTGTGAACTGCCCTGTGCATGGATAGAATCACTTATTTTTCAAACTAAGGAGCAATAATGTTGCTTTTTTGTTTGATTCCCAATGCATTATTTTGTAAAGAGTTCGAAGTATTCTATATTCTGTATCCATTTCAAGGTAAGGTGTTATGAGGGGAAGACGTTATTTGCGATGTAAGAGGATATTCATTCGTGGATGGCTCGAGTGGATGACATGCAGGGCTGACGCATACGTTTTGAGTTAGGAGCACAATTAAATCATGTACAAATCGAATATCTTGTTCTTGATTTTTGAATGATTCATACTTGTCTCGAAACAATGCAGATTTACATTTAAAAAAAATATTTTTTCATTAATATTTCAGTAATCATTTTCATTCATTTGATTTCGAAGAGTCATTTTATTAATGTTTTGTTTATCACAAGAAAATACATATTTACAAACAATCAATTCAAGTAATCCGAAGAAAAAATATATAACTAATATTCAATAATAATAATCAATCAAATAAATACAATTTGTTAAATATAAGTTAAAATTGATATAATGAATTTAGACACATTCCATATACACAGTTTGATAGAAGAAAATGCAAATTTAGGTTCTAATTACTTGAAAATTTAATTGGAAAGTGAAGATTTGTAGTAAATGTGATAATTTGTAGAGAAACTATATATAAATTTTTAAAAATTAGAATGATTAAGATTTTGTTAAAAACCGTGAGGAAAAGAGCAAGAGAAAAGAGAAAAAAATCAAATTTATTGTGATTTTGCACATATTTGGTGGAGATTAAAATCAGATTTTTAGTAAATTTTGATAAAAGTTAAACAGTTATGGATTTCATAAAATATATTATTAAAATTAATTATTAACTTTGATTTAAATTAAAATTTAGATTTCACTTTATCTAAAAAAAAATCTCAAAAGTTGGGGGGGGGGGGGTCACATGACCCCCGGGGGGGGGTCACATGACCCCCTGGGTCCGCCAGTGATGACGTGGAATAACATGTGTGCATATGTGCATTCCACGTTGGCAACATATATCCCTTCTTGATGAGTAGGCTTGTCCACATGGTTGAGGTTCAAATCAGAAAACTGTGACAAATGTTCACATGGGAATCAATTCCTTGTAATGCACATCCATTGCCAAATTCCATTCTTCTTTGCAAGGTTTGATTCCTTTTTCGCAATAATTCAAAACCCATTTGAAGATGGATGTCCACTGGCACTCTTTGCGTCACCAACTCACTCGTACGTATATATGTATGTATGTGGGCCTGTCTACTGCAATAGAACCTGCTTCAAGGTCGATTTTATGAGCATCTTTTGCCCTTATGGCTAGTCATAACCTCTAGCATAGTTTAAACCTCTAGCAAATTCTATGACTGAGTCGAATAACTTCCTTTTAATTTCATTTAGATATGTGTACTGTCGATACTTGACTTGCAATGAATCAACGAGAAGGAAGCCTAATCCCAATTATTTAACACGTTCTATGTTAATCTTCAACAAGGGTATATTCTGAAAAGCTTTATTGAGATAGAGATAATAGACTAATGTTTGCTTGAGTAATACTAACTTCTTCAAATCAATTCTTAGTTGTATTGAATTTTTAGTGTGTGCTCCTGAGCCAAACAAATTGAGAGGAATAAATGGCTTGTTTAGTCCTACAATGCTTTCAAATAGATTCATGAACCAAATTTGGAATTACAACATGCTAACTTTGCACTTATTCCACACAATATTAGGATTGGAGGAGAATGGGCTTTCATATGCTTGGTATACTCGAACTGCTGCATAAGCGAAATCGAAGATGTAGGTTGAAAGGTAAAAATAGCACGATTGATTGGTTTGTTCGAAAGCCTTCGGCAGAAAGACAACTTAAAAGTAACAAGGTTCGAGAGTCATGACAGTTTTGATTTTAGGGATCTACAGTCCGTATATATGTAGGCCTGCTGACAAAAAAAGGCCCGTGCCAAGTCATCTCAAGACCTGTATAGCTTGATCGACACCTCTAGGCTCGTTGGAGTCGGGAGCTTTACAATTAGATGTGTCAAATAGGGCCTGGCCACCGGCAGTCCAGGTGGCCAATCCTAGGGCTGGCCCGCCTAGTGGACTGGGCCAAGCACAACCTCAGCGATGAGGTCCCGTGGGCCTAGGGGTCAGCCATAGGGTCCACCTTTTTTAATATTAATGCATGCTTAGCAGCGTTTGTAAGTGCATTAGTGCATGCTTAGAAGCATGAATTAAGTGCTTTTATGCTACTTAATGCATTGGTGCATGCTGCTAGGCATGCAAATCAAAATTTGAATTCATTTTTAATGAAACTGAAAACACAATTTTTTATAAAAGAATATTGCAGAAATTGCTCGACCTGGACATGATTCTTTGACACCCCTACCTGTAGATCTCTAGCAACTTTGTGCATAAATATTCTGTTGATGGGGGAGGGGGATTGAATAACCACGATTTGACCATTAAGGACATGTTCAATTTGTAACATGATTGTTAAATTCCCAAATCTTAAGATCCTAGGATTTTACGATTCGAAAATGATCTGACGATCCGGTCCTATTGTGGGATCTTAAAATTGTAGAATAATATGATTTAATTGCTGGATTTTACTAATTCTTACTATCTCTATTTTTCATTATTAAAAAGTTTTCTTTTTTAATCTTTAATAAATTAAGTAAACTGGATTGTTGGATACATTATTTGAGTTTCATTTTGAAATAAAGCACAAATCAAAGCTTAGTGGAAACAAAGGAAAACAAAATTGCAAAAAATTAGAATGCCTAATACGAAATCTATTATCAATTTTAATATAATGTATTATGTGTGTGTGTGTGTGTGTGTGTGTGTGTGTGTGTGTGTGTTGTTTTTGGTTTTTTTTTAAATATAAATTCTAGTTTGTTGAAAATCAATTATTGAAGTAGACTTGGTTTCTGAGCTCATAATATTGTGATTTTTCATTTATTTATGGTTGTGAATAATTGTACAAATATTCATGGGGGATTGGTGTTCATAAATTTTACCACAAAAATTAATTGTAATTGGAATTGAAATTTTTATTTTAAAAATAAACTGAAATAGAAGTATACTTTGATTTTGATTTTTGGTTCAACACTTATTTGTTATTAAAAAAGTAGGGATAATTCCAGCAGCGGTACCAAACATTTCATTTAGTAGTAGACTTTGTCCAAACCTTTTACTTGTGTTACTCACGGTACCAAATCTTTCAAAAATTAGCACATGGGGTCCAAATGGATGATTTCTCTCTGTCACAGTTCTGATAAAGCACCAAAGATTCAGTACAACAGTATATAGAAATAGGCGAAGAATGGCATTTGTCGCAAAGGAGAGAACGCGTGTGTTTCTTGAACAACGGGTTTGTCGAGTGCACTTCCCAGTCGCAACCCAAATAGAGCTTAGTGGAATCAGCTCTACAGTACAAATGGGCTTTGATTTCTCCGCAGAAGTCGTCGCATGTGTGATCTTTAGTATCAGCAACAGTACTATTTTCTTGCTCTTTTATAAAATTCATGCTTGATTTTGTGGGATATTTCTTAGTATGAAATTGCAATGAGTGATCAAAGTTCATAGTGTGTATTTGGAAGAGAAATGGCAGAGGTTTAAAGGAGAAGGACAAACCTTATCGCCAATTATTCTGTGCCCTGTACTCGAACCCGACGACAATACCGCATCCCAATGCCCAACACGATTTTGAGGCGCTTCCATGGCGAACCATCAACCCGGCTCTGCATGCTATTGCCATTCCGAGTCCAATGCCACACCCTTCAGAAGATGAAGGGAGATGTTGAAATGGAGGAGGTGGAGGAGATGGCAGTGGCATCGATGTTGGGTGGGTACGGTTAAGCCGTCCGATAGTGGTAGTGATGGTTTTGGGGTATGGAGAAAAAGAATTTGATTTTTGATTTTAGTTATTTTATTATAAAAAATGTAAAGTTACCATTTTAACATTTTAAAATTAGTCAAAATTATTGTCAAGATTAATTATCCAGTCAACTAAAGGTCAAACTAACATAAATCATCCATTTGGACCTCATGTGTTAATTTTTGAAAGGTTTGGTACAGTGGGTGGCACAAATAAAAGGTTTGAATAAAGTCTGTTACTAAATTAAATGTTTGGTACTGCTACAATTATCTCTAAAAAAATATTGAGACTTTTATTGATGTTTTAATCTTACCGAACAAGAAAATACAATATTGAATTAATTTGCAACAATTTATGGGAAAAGTATATCCAAATACTGATCATGTTTGACATTTTTTTCAAAAAATTTTAAGCTGGCTAAACTTTATTTTTAACCACGAGATCAACCCATTTATAATCTCAAGAGACTTTATCAAATAAGGGCTTAATTTAAATTATTCACAACATATAATTCAGTGGCGAAATTGAAATGAAAAAGAGATTTACAGTTGGGAGTTGACATGCAACTCTGTGGAGCACTTTTGATTGAGAAGATGGGGTCCATATTTTACTTACGTGGCAACATGGATGGTGACGTGTTGACCTCGGATTTGATAAGGAAGAATCCTAATCACAAATTTTAACCAGACAAAATGAATATTCTTACATTAAAAACCGTAGACAGAGTTCTTTGCTTTATTCTATGTAGGTTGTGACCATTCTCAAAAAGGGGTCTAATTCTCCTCAATAATACTTA
Organism: Fraxinus anomala; assembly: GCA_903798345.1. Taxonomy (NCBI): domain Eukaryota; kingdom Viridiplantae; phylum Streptophyta; class Magnoliopsida; order Lamiales; family Oleaceae; genus Fraxinus; species Fraxinus anomala. The sequence continues at coordinate 8,675 of CAIGRN010099123.1, forward strand.
TAAGAATCCACATCCTAACCGGTGACCAAAAAAATAGCCTCTGCTTTTGAATTTCGGATATTCCTATCTTAATTGTAACTTAATTGTGCAGTGCGGGCCAATCATGTCGTGATAATGATATTGTGCTTGTGTTTGAATCTCATTTTTATGAGAATAGAAATTTTGGAATAGTGATTAATGTGAGAATGTATAGTAGAAAAATGATGAAAAATTTTAAATTTGTGTGTAATATTATTTTATTTGAAGAATGTGAGGTTGAAATGAAGAAAGAAAAAAAAATGAGAATGAAAATGAGAAAAAAAAAATGAGTGTCAAACATAACTGGTTTCGATCCAATTTTATAATAGACAAGGTAACTCCTACGTGGGCCGCTCATCCGTTTTGATATTACTAAATTAGATAGTGTTTCACAAGTGAAAGAAATTAAAATTATTTATCGTACTATTTATTTTTATTCAATATTACTTATCAAACAAATCGATAGTTTTGCACAAGTAATGAAGCACGTGGTTTATTCCGATTATTTGATTTGGACAAGAATAGAAGGAATGGGTTTCAGATGCCTTTTTCCCTTTGTGGGCCAATTTATTCCATCCAATATTTTCACATGCTTTTATGGACATCAAAATTACTTTGCAGCTAGTCATGGCACTCGGCTCGGCCCCCTTAAATCCACGAGCTCGACTCGAGCTCATGGCTTCTGAGAAACGAGCTACGAGCCTACGAGCTTTTTGGTTTTTTTTTTAATTTTTCTTTAATTTTTCACGAGTCCACGAGCTTGGTTTTGACGAGCTCGAGCGGCTCGTGACTCGTTTTTTTCTCGGCTCAATTGACGTCACTATTTGCTGCGAACTTGTCACCAGTTTAAGAGAGATTGAAAAAGATATTCGAAACTTTTAAATTAGTTATTATCTCAAAAAATAAAATTTTATTTCTTACTAACAAAAAAATATTTCTTTAGAAGTTGAAAGCATGAATAAACACAATAATATTTATTTTCGCAATAATTATGTCAAGAAAGATAGTAAACAAAAATTACAATAGACAAGTGTGATTGCAAATAAACTATTCATACGGTTGAAAAGCAATAATTGATACATTCATATGCAGAAAATCGAGATACAAAATAATGTTCGAAAGATATAAAATATAATCAGAAGAATTAGATTATTTTATACCGTCCATGATATAGAAACAAAAAGGTCAAATAAAATAATTCATTGTGCCCATAATTTAGTTGCACTTTTTTGAAGAGAATGGAATCAAAATAACTCAGCAGGAATATCTTTGATAGGATATTTTCCTCAACGATTAGCTTACTCGACCATGGAAGTTCATATCTTTATACTGAATAATATAATGTATAAAATTTTAACTTTTTTCTTCTTCAATTTTATTCACAATATCATTCAATCTTCTTTAATAAGTATGTTGTTATGCTTCTTCCAACAAGACTTCATGCATGGCCATGTGACAAGAATACCTTTGATGAACTTGAGCCCGCACTCCACATCATTTTCCCCATGTGGCAATTTTGGCCAAATTTCCATGGAGAGGCCTAACCAATCTGCTTGGTCCAAGCCCTTGTGGCTTGAGGCAAGGTAGTAGAGGGAGGTGCTGCAAAGGATCTTTCGTACAAGATCTTTTCTTTATGGTTAATGTGACAACACATTGCAGTAACAGTTCTACCAGATCAACACGTCAAGTCTAGGGCTGACCGATTGAATGCGGCAAAACCTAGTAATGATCGATTGAAACCTATGACAAGATGCTCCAGCCGCTATGATGAGTTCAGTGTATCCTCATACAACGGCTTTTACTCACCTCTTCTACTATAAAAGCTCGTACTTTACGTCATTCAAAGATAATGCAAGTTTAGACTTTCAAGCTACAACTTTGGTCTCTATATTCCTTAAATATTCTCTCAAAGTTGATCCCCTTTTACACAGTGGCTCATATCTAAAGCATGTCCCATATTCAAATACTTATATCATCAATTGACTTGATCGTTAGAGCGTACGCGATTGCCTCCCTTATCATCGAAGTAGGCCACGTGTGGCTGGTAGTTTGTCCTAAAGTGGAAAAACAAGCTTACGTGGACGTGAGATGTTTTAAAATCTATTTGCCACATTCCCCAATAAAAAACAAGGTCAACACAAGTATTGATATGCATAATCTACAAAATGTTTACAATTTTTTATTGATTGGAGCATTTTTGTAATGGTATAGATAGAATTTAATATATAATTTTTAACATTTGTTTGGCCTAACTTACTGAAAAGCATTTTTTTTAATTTAGGAAAAATTGCAACAGCGGTCCCTAACTTTTCGCTTTTTACAAATTTTACCCTAACATTCACTTTGTATTACCCACAGTCCCAAACCGTTCAAGAATATGTATATGAGGGTCCAAATGGATGGATCTATTTGACCGTTAGTTGACCAGATTAAAAAGAGCAAAATGGTACTTTATATTTTTCTTACGTTAAATAAGTTAAAAAAATGAAATTAAAAAACTAGAAGATAAAAATAAATCCATCTCCTTCACCAATATTCACCATCCCAACCCCAACCCCAACCCCCACCTCAACCTAACCCAAATTTCATCTTCTTCCCATAACCGTCAACACCACCACGTCCTTCACATCGACAACTAATTAGCCACTGCCCAAAACCACCACCAAAATCCACTGCCTTCAGCCACCACCCAAATCCACCATCATTCCTCTACCTTTCAGCCATCGTCCAAATCCAAATTTCGAGTCTCCTCTAGATTACTTTCCACCACCATTCAACGCCTGGGAAATTGCCTGATTTGGAGGTCATGTTTGACTGTAATGACTACTGATTTCATGTGCACAGTACCCATGTTCCATATCTACGATTTAACATCTTTTCCACAAGTCTATTAGCCGCTAGGTCTATAATAGTTTGGAGAAGAATATGAGTATAGGGTGGGCAACTGTAGGTGGAGGTGAAGATGTAGTGGGCTTGGGAGAGAGAAGAGAATGATGGCGTTGCATTACCGGTAAAAAGAATAAGATGATGATGAAGATGGGTGGGCGTGGGTCTGGGTGGGATGAGTAGGGCATATATATTTATTTTTTAGTTTAGTTGTTTTAATTTTTTTGGCTTTTTAATTTAATTTTTGAACTTATTTAATGCAAGAAAAATACAAATTATCATTTTGCCATTTTCAATTTGGTCAAAATTAATTAAATTCTGACTTTTCCGGTCAACTAACAATCAAATTTGGACCACGTGTACATATTTTTGAAAAGTTTGAGACTATGGATGGCACAAAGTGAATGCTATGATAAAGTCTACAAAAAAGTTAAATATTAGGGACTGTTGTTACAATTTTTCCTTGAATTTATTTGCAATCATTTATTCTCTCAATAAAATATTTTTTTATTGCCGACAAGAAGAATAAGATGATGATGAAGATGGGTGGGCGTGAGTATGGGTGCGGGTGGGTAGGACATATTTATTTATTTATTTTAGTTTAATTGTTCTAATTGTTTTGATTTTTTAATTTAATTTTTTAACTTTTTTAATGTAAGGAAAATACAAATTATCATTTTACCCTTTTTAATTTGGTCAAAATTGATTAAATTCTGACTTTTTTGGTCAATTAACAGTCAAATTTAGATCACATGTGCATATTTTTGAAATGTTTAATATTATGAGTGGCATAAAGTGAATGTAATGATAAAGTTTGCAAAAAATGTAAATATTAGGGATCGTTGCTGCAATTTTCCTTTGACTTTATTTGCAAACACTTATTCTTCTCTTAGTAAAAGAATTTTTACATAGATTTGTAACTTTCCTTACCTTTTAACTACGTATTTTAAAATAATCATTTTCACTTCAAATAATCTTTTACCTTTGAAATGTGTGGTTGAAAAGTTGTGGGATCCATGAAAGATGTGGTTAATATTGATTGTTTGACTTAAACTTAGATTAAAATCTGATTTTAATTTGTACCAAACAAGCTCTTAATATGTCAATTTTATCCAAGTAGATATTAGTCTAATGAAATAAAAAACATTCCAGTGGGCTAAACATATTATTAGTCACCAAATTTTTAGTATTGTTTTATTATAGCGTTGATTTTTCATTTCAAATTAAATATCAAATTTTAGTTTAAGCTCTTTGTCTATACATGGTAACGAAATTCCTGACTTATATAACGATAAGGGTAAATTTCAAATTTCGTTTGATAATTTTTATCGAACAAATGTTAAAAAAATAAAATTATATCTCTCACCACTCAAAAACCATTGTAGTCGTCGTTGCCACCAAGGAGACCTAACATTACCCATCATTGCGATACAACCAACGACATCCCAATATCACATACATACATACATATGCATACACCCACAATTCTCCTCGGTGCTTGTAGAAGAAAATTTCAACATTTGAGATGAATGGAAGTTGGGCTATCAGCAATCATGTGGAACTCAAGGAATGGGATCAGAGGAAAAGATGGTTAAATAATTTTAAGGGGACATCAATGTCGTGTTGGATATAGAGCTTTTGACGGGCCAGTCATAAACGAATTAGAGAGAAAAATCACTAGGAATGAAAAGATCGATTATATTCAAATGTATCATTGAGCATACCCTGTCACTTGAAGAATGTGATATTTAAAGGCGAAAGGTCATAATCGTCCAAACGATGGTAGTAATGACCTAAATGGTTGAAAATTGTTAGGAAAATAAAGGAATGAGAATAATATGACAATATGAAAATCAGATAAGAATACAAGATTTATATAATAAAAATATACCACGGGCAAAAAAAAGAGAATTTATTAATACTAATGATGGAGGATTATAAATTATTCTGTAGAATGTAAGGATCGATTTTTCTAGAAGTTTACTCATATATAGTGTAAAGAAGATCCTAAGATGTGGTAGTGTTCAACTATAACAAGTCTATAAAATAATTAAGGGGTCGTTCTCTTCGTGTTTCAGTTTTGTGTTTTGAATTTTGAATTTGTTTTGTGTTTTTAGTGTCTGTTTTGAAATTTCTGAAAATGCGTTCTTTTTGCCATTCTGAAAAACTGTTTCCGAAAACATAAAAATGGAAAACGCGTTTACTTCGAAATTTTGAGAATATTTTAACTAAGAAAT
>CAIGRN010099124.1:0-13020 GCA_903798345.1 Fraxinus anomala
TACCTAATAAAAGTCTCAACCGAGAATCAAATTTCGCATTTTTCCGAATTTCACATTAGCTTGTTTGATAAGTAAAGTGTATCACGTTGGACATAATTGAGAAGGATAACATAAGCCGTTGGGTGTGGTAGAAGATTGTCGTTAGGGTTTGTTTGAAACTCATTTTTTGAAAAAGTATTTTTTTAATAGTGATTTACTTGTAAACTTATTTTATTAATAAAATATAGAGTTGAAAATGAGTTTGAAGAAAAATGAGCTTAAGTCGGGACGACGTGAGGGCTCTTTCCCCGTTTACTACCCGATTTTTTTATAATTCATTTTATTTTCCTTATTCATTAAAGTGAAACAATAATATATATTTTATTTATTTATAAAAGTCAAATTATTCAAATATATTTGGTAAATTAAGATTTTTATTATTTATCATATTTTTTAGACAATCTTACACTCTTAGTTGCCATTTTTTTATTAGAACTAATGAAATTTCATGAAAATTTTCATTTAAAGTATTAAATTCTAAAAATATATATAAAAAAAATTAATAACCCGCCCTGCCCCGAGGCGAAGTTACCCGTCCCCTTCTAGACTTGAATACCCGATTAAGCGGATAATCTCCGCACAATTCAAGGAGGGGCCTGCGGGTATCGCGTTTGTCGTATTTTTTTGTCATCCCTTTAAATTATTTGACACTTCCATTTATAGACGAATTCTATCCACGAAGTCCGTAAATTTTCAACATTTTTGTGTATGAATTGTTTGCTAGTAAATAGAAAATTGATTATTATGGTCTTACATGTATATGTTGAAACAAAAGTTATAATGTTCTCGAATTTTCAAATTTGGGGATTTATTTGAATTTTCTATAGTCTTCTCTACTTGTCCAGCCAAGAATTGTTTGCATAATTAATAAAATTCTTCACTCTTTTAATGATTGATGATTAGAAAAATGTTAATTATTGGGAGTCCTGATTAATCAAGCGGGTAAGGTGGGCTGCCCACATGCAACATTTTGTCCTCCATGTTTATAATTATTTTCTTAATAATCACCCTTTGCCTCGTTGAACTGTTAACTTTTCTCCTCCTAATTGCAACCTTTTGTGCACCACTAAATATAACTTTTCCTCAATTGTTGAACTCTTGACCATGGCCGAAGCATCACGATGCTTTTCATTGACATTTTTTTATATTCAGTGACGAACAATCTACCTAATACTATGTCATACGTTGACCACAATTTAACGAGGTACAATTAACTTTCTTTTTCTTTTTCTTTTGCCAAACTAAACCAAACTAACTTGTGTGACCAGAAATCTATCTGATTTAACCAAGTTTCGTGAATTTTCGCCCCCTTCTTAATAATGACAATTAAATATTTTATATGGGATGATTGGAACATTAATATTTTCAACAATCTTTGGTCACTGCATTGATCACTTGTACAAAATAGAAACACGTTTTTCATTATGAACATAGTCGTAAGATTAAAGACAAAAAAGATTTCTATTTTCCCATTTGTTGAAAATGCTTAGCAGCCTAAATGAAGTTTAGTCAAATTGTACTTCATAAAAAAATTTCTTTCATCATAGTCATAGATTACGGCCGTTTGGCAATGTTTTTTAAAAATAAAAAATTGTTACTGAGATTAATAATCTGCTTTTGTATATGTTTGTACAATCTTAAAATGATTTATTTGATTAGAAGAACTAATTTAGAGAAAACTGTTCTATAAAAACTAAAAGCAATAACAAAAATCTTATCAAACAAACTCTGGAAGAAGTTAGTCATATGAACACTGTTTTTTCCACAATGCTCTAGGGTAGGGGCGGGGCGGGACCCTCAAGGTTGGGGGTTTAACCTTCATATGAACACTGTTTTTGCTGACAGAATTAAATGCTTCATACGAATGGTCGTACAATGAAGAATTTAAGTGAAAAATGACCTAATTAGTATAGTTGAGATCATATTAATAATTTATTTCAAAATATTGTGAGGAGTGTGTTATATTCACGGGAATGATTTCTTATCCATGGTAGGTTGGATAAATATGTATATATAATCTTAATTTATTTGGTAGGATAAATTGTACGATAAAAATAGTATACAGAGAATCAATCATCATCTTTTACTTATTATCATATTGAATTGAAAATGTGATATGCGCCCATGCCAAGATGGCAAGATTAATGCTACTCAAACAGGGTTAGAGACATGGAATTTAAACAACCACCTCAGCCCCTATTTAAATCTCCGTCCCCAGTCCTGTTTGAATAGCAGAGCTCGTCATGCCAAATACATATTCTCAGTATTTGTGAGCTGTGTGACACAATGGATTCTTGAATTTCTTTTCCTGTATTTAAGCATATTCTGTGTTTATACTGAATAAGATTAAAAAATAGATGGAAGCGAAATTTTCATTTGTCCTTCTACTTATTTGTACCAAATATTGAACAAAATTAAAATAAAATAGATAAAATTTCAATCATTTTCTGTGAATACAGTGTCAAATCACATTTGGCAACTGTTTGATGGCAATTATAAAGAGAAAATGATGTTTTGAATAATAATTTTTTGGAGGATGTGTAATTAAAAAGTAAGAAAAAATTTTGAATTTACGTGCTGAATATTTGATTGTGTGGATATGCAATTGAAAATGAATATAAAAAATAAAGAGTTTTACTCCTTGTTTGTGTCCCATATTGGGAAGAAAAATGTATTTTTGAATCGTGATTTTTGGAGAATGTGTGGTTAAAAATTAAGAAAAAATTTCGATTTACATATAATAGTATTTTATTGGAGAATATGTAGTTGAAAATAAATTTTGAAAAAATTAATTTTCAACAAAATAGGGTCCAAACAATCCCATAATTTAAAGTGAGTCTACCGGGGACTTACTAGCTGACAATATAGTGATTATGCCACGAAAAAAGCATTTACCATTTTTTGAGTATAATTTTCTTTAATCACATAGATCGATAAGTGATCCTTTTTTTAGCTTGTTTGACGACCGTTATTGTAGAAAAAAAAATTTAATAGTGATTTTATGAGATTGTATGATTAAAAAGTATTGAAAAATTTTTGATATACATTTAAATTTTATTGTATGAATGTGTCATTTAAAATAAAATAAAGAAGGTCAAACATCCACTAATTTTCAGTTGGGAATAAACTAAGAGTTGATTACCTCAATGATTTGATCCTTTTCTTGTGAATGAAGAGAGCAGAAATTCCCTAAATATCAAAATCAACGTACACGATATATACGCGGAGAAGATTAGAATATGTATGCCCATGTTTTTACAACTCCTTTATAGAAAGATCTTCCTAATTATTTAAATTATGTGGACTAGTTCTACAATGTCAAGGAATTTATCAAGCATTTTGCCAGATTCACACTTGATTGATTGTGATTGGCAGTTGGATAAAAAATGATTTTAACACTGTCAATCACAGTCTGACATCTCATCCCGACACAATTTCTTGGCAATATCTCCTTTACAAGGGATTTTATCCGTCTTAAATTAAATGAAAAATGAAAATTTTAAATTATTTCAATTGATGTCTCCTTTTATATTTTTACATGCGTAGTGAATTTGACATTGTATAATTATATTCACGCAGTAGTTTTTGTTAACTGCAGCACATTCTGACGAAGGTTCTCAACTTTTACTCAATTTTGCCCGTGTGTCATCAACTTTTTTCGTTGCTTTTAATTTTCAATCTTCCATTAATAGTACATCTTGTAATCAAAAAATCAATTAGGAGGGAATGAAAAGACTTATTTGTCTTTCGTATTTTTAAATAAACAAGATAAACTACAAAAAAATTGGACAAAATATTTTTTCGCACCACCTCGATATTTGGACATAACCCATCATTGGAGACAAGAAATGCTAATTAATTGAAGGATGATGATAATAATGTGATGAAAAAAGTTGAAAACATACGAACAAATTTGAGCTAAAAATAAGAACATTTTTTATAATTAAAACTTGACACAGTTAACTAAAATATGACGTGAATATAATTAATCTTTGACATTCACCCTTACATTATATACAAAAATAAGGACAGACTATACCTCCAAGATGAACAAATCATGAGAGAGGGAGAAAAAATTGCAAAAATTCTAATTTGAGAGTTTGTCCCATTACGTAGGATCATTAAAGGTAAGCTTGAAATTACTACTTCCTCTAAATTTTGGCAAATAATTTATAAATTCAGTTAAAGTTAAAACATTAATTTTAATCATATATTTTATAACTACTAATCTTCATCGTCCACATATTTTATAGAATTCATTACTATTTCTCTATAAATCGTTTATAAATTTGTCAAATGTTGCCCTTTTAAAAAAATCTCACTTCTCAACTATCGAATTGTAGTGTTATTTGTGTCAATTCTCCCACACTTCCATAACCATACAAAATGATCCATAAACTGACTTGACTCAAAAAGGTTTATGTTAACCTTTCTACTTTAATATTTTTGAAGTTTAGCTTCTCATTAACAATATATGTTTGAATCTGTCAACTAATTGCTTTTCTCACACAATTTAATAATGTAGGCTGACCATGCACATATACAAAAGTATTTATAAATAAAGATACAAGTAAATAAATCATTTGAAATGTTTTATAGAAGTTCAATTCTTTTTACAAAATATTTTTTTCTAAATTTAATTAAAATTATTTTGTCAAGTTAAAAAAGTTTTATAGTTCAATATAATACAGTTTAAATGTTTAATCAAGACAAAAAGTTTAAGAAATAAATTCACAAGGGGGAACCTCACATTTCATAATTTTTTACATTCAAAGACCCTTAAAAAGGGTGGTTATGTTGAAACTGCACCACATTTTAATTGCGCTAAAGACTCCTGATCTTTACTTAATATCTTACTTATATCTTTGAATTTTTTTATCGTATTCTTATCATCGATCTTGCATTAATTAGTACGCCTTGTAGTTAATGATGTTTTTTGTTAAAAAAGAATGTATTGAGACGACTTAAAAAAACTTATTTACCTCTCATATTTTTTAAAAAAAGAATAAATTGCAATTAAACATTTTCCTATATTTTAAAGTATGCTTAAATAATACTTGGACAGAAACTGTCAACAAGGACAATACGTGCTAAAAAAAAGGTCGAAGACAAGAATACCGTGAAAAAAATTTGGGACATAATTGTAACAATGAGTAAAAGTTATTAATGTATTAAAATGTGTAGCATTTACAGAAACTATTGTGCGAATATATTATCCCTTTTAAAAATAGCAAAAGGGAGAATATATTGTTGAAAACAAATTTCGAAGATTGCCTATGTAATTTCTAAAACTAGAAGGAATATCTTTATATTCATGGGATGCTTCCAGTCTTTATAATAATGTTACTGTTTCTATAACTATCTGTTATTATATAACAGACGTTTAATTCATAATTCTCAAGTAACAATATCCCTTCAAATTATTTTGTTAGGTGCAAAAGCATTGTCACGATCGAATCCGAAATTGGGAAAGCCTAATAAGCTTTCAAAATTGGCGTTCATGTGATAAAATTTATCAATTTCAATGTCGAGTTCGGTATCAAATTTCACTAAAAGCATGTCTCCCTTGCACTATTAAAAGTTAGTACGAGTTTGAGATGTGTTTTGGCACCGAGTTATCCCAAAAGGCCAAGTCATTGATGTTGGGAAGGTACGAACTAATTAAGATGCTTGAACGGTTTGGTGTGTTGAAACACTAAAGATGTGGTCCTTAGGTTTGGTACTCGAATAAACACAAAATATGTATTAAAGTTGGCACACTTCACTTCACTTCACTTTTTTTTTTTTTGAAAATTGAACTAAAAAAATGGAAATTCTACCCACGGAATTAAATTGTTTCATGTAGTGATAGATCCAATTCATGTGAATTCATATAAATTAACTTAATAGTTGATTTATTTGGGATATTATATACAAAACTAATAGTTCTACTATCAATATCAGGTTAGATTTGATGAAAAGATGACTTTGACATCTATTAGAATATTTTCCATTTGAACCTACCTCTTTACGAAAGTTGAAATTTGTAATTTCAAGTGAATTTTAATTAAAAGATAGCTTTCCTTGACATGTCCAATATGTCGATTCTTATCAATGATGATTGAGCCTCTTAGGATCAAGCAAAGACATACTAAATGCTATCCTGTTGTTGGTTGTTGTCCATGTCCTTGTCCTATGGTTCAAATATTTTTGCACAACTCTTCCATGGGTCTACCTAATGAAGCCGAATTTTAGCTCCGAATGAAAGGAGGTTGAATTTAAGGAGATTGAGGATTAATATAAATTAGATAGGCAAAACACAAACATTTATGAATTAATTTATAAATTCGATCAAAGTCAATCACATTTATAATCACTCAGTATCCATACATATATTAGGATCCACCACTATTTATATTTATGAATTTATCAAATGGAAGCTAAGACAATATAATATGAAAATTTCCAAAAAAGGTTCAATAATAGGAAAAAAAGAATTAAATAAAAAAACTTTGGTAAGTCTTTAGTAAGTTTACCAACTCCCTCATAAAAGCCATGCCCCTCTTTAACATTTATTGGTAAGCATATTTATTGCGCGAACAATGTTGGGCTGCCGTCCTTGACAGCCACCTCACAATATGGGGAATTCTTTTTCTTTTTTTAATCCATACGGGTCCCACGTGGACCCTAACGAGAGGATGTCAACAAAAGTGTCAATTTTTTTTCTGACAAAATGATTTAACTGTTATTGCACAAAATATTATAGATATCGTACATCATATTTGGTACATTATATAAAATAAAATATTTCACATGAACCATCGCGAGTATTGTGCTATCTACCTTGCTAATTTCTCATTGAAGCCATTAATAGGATTTCTAGAAGTTAGGCCATGTTTGTCAAAACTTATAATTAATTACAAAGTATTGGGTTATTTGACATTTTCTACCACCTAACCAACAAACAACCTAAAGCGTTTGCTCGAGACAGGGCCGGGCATGGGCCGTATTCTTGTTTATTAGTTCATTCTCTCATCGTTCAGTCCGAACATCCAGCTATTAATGCAGAGAAGACTGCAGAGTGAAATAAAAACAGAGAGATCATCATTATCACACAAAACTGCACGAAAACTCCCGGGCAAGAAGATAAAAGAGATGGTGGGACCAAAGAGACCACTGTTTGTGCTGTTTGGATCGTCAATAGTTCAGCTCAGTTTCAGCAATGGCGGATGGGGTGCCATACTTTCCGATATCTACGCTCGTAAAGTAAAATCTCTCTCTCACACACACACACACACATTCACACGACCGCACGAACTTGCAGTGATTTTTCTTACCTTGGAATCAACGATGATTATTATGTGCATTTGTACTCGAATAGTTGAATTTCATATTACGTTTCGTGTAATCTAGTTGTGATTAGGTGAGCAAAGATTTGATGTGACATGTAGAGTTTTACTGCCTGGTATTTGTTTGTTTCTAAAAGAGTAGGGGATCCAAATTGCTTCGTTATTTTATTTTATGCAGCTCTATGTGAATGTTGGTCGATTTTCTAATAATAAAAGTTCTTGCAAATCTATAAAATTATATTTTAACTTAACCATATTCTGCATCACCATTCTTCTTGGTATCCCCTCATGTTTTGTCAATGGTTGTTAGGGAGAGAGGGGGGCATATTCATCTATTAAAATTTAGTATTCAACACTGTCCATCACATCCTGTTAAAGGTGTTACACGTGCACAATTTTTAGAGATAGATGATGGTTGTTGACCTAAAAAAATGCGCCAACAAAATCCTGGTCGCATTCCCTTCACGTAGACGTGACACGTGCACATTGGACCACACCGTTAGGAGGCAGAAGCCGTCGGTTAAGAACAAAGTCCAGTGATTGTCTGCACTCTGACGGTCAAGTTAACAACCGAACGAAAGATAACAGAGTGCAAGAGATGGGAGATGGGGTTTTGGCTAGGGTTAAGGTACATACCTTGATTGTGAAACGGATCACATATATATAGTGAAATGAAAATGTACCAAGTTGGTTAAATGACCTAAACCGAGCCCAATCCCAAGTAGAGGTTGCTTGATTAATTGGCCCAATCAAATTAAATAATCGAGGTTGAGTTGACCAAGGTGGGACCCCTTTCGCCACGCGCATGCCACATAATTTATAGGTATAACAATGAACCAAGGGTACCGGGTTCAAGTTTACCGCCGGCCATTTATAAAATTGTGCATGTATTATACACATATTTAGTTCTCACTGAGCTCTTAAATTTTTTATTTTTATAGTTTTGAACAATGGATTTAGTTTGAGGTAAAAATACAATATGTTGATGACCACATTTTCTTGTATTAACCTACTGGTAAGACTAAACTATCCCATCAGAACTTTCTCTCCAACTGTAAGTTAAATGAATAATTTTTTGTGATACTTTCATCATCTCTATTAAAAGCATTAGTTTTGCAATAACATTAGTGCTCGTGGTATATGGAATAATTGAAGTTGTGTTTGTCTGCTTTTTTAGTCCTGTTTGAATGCTCAAGGATTCTTTTCACCCTTTTACTTTCCTTAGGCTGATATTCCGTGAGGGGTTACATTGCCAAGTTTAGAGCTGGGACACCTACCTGTTCATCCAATTCATATTGATATGCAGCAGGGTGTGTGTCAGCTCGCGCGCGCACATGTAGATATTTAAATTTAACGTCTTTATATCTTTATTTAAATCTCCAAAAACGAACTTGCAATAAGATGACAACGAAATTATTGTGGTTCGCACCATGGGAAGCATGATAAAATGAGTTCAAATTATGATTTATATCCTCTATGACATTTGAAGTCCCATATATTGCATTCCATATCAGACATCCATAATTACAGAAATATTCATGCAAATACCCCATCAAGGCTTTCTTCTTTTGTCTCACCGCTCATCTATCTCTTGTTCACACTACATCTTAATGCCAAATCTCGTTTCTTTCACATCATTCAACTTCAATTGGCCAAACATGTGAAATCACTGACCCACATTATAACTCTGGTGAATGCCAACAGTCCTAGGGCACTCACAGAAACTTGTCTAACTTAAATCCGATAAATGACCTTGTCATACAAGTAAAAATACTTTTTGTCTTCAATAATGTTGATGTTCTGTTCTGAAACAAAGGAATTATTAGATTTCTTACTGTTTTGAAAAAAAAAAAAAAAAAAAAGTGATTCATGATGTTCAGTAGTTGGGGCATGAGAAATATATGTGGTATCTTCCCCTTAAGGTGTCGCACTGAGAAGAACAACGAAAAATATTCCGCTTGTTAATAAAGGGCTTTCAGTTAACTGTGCATATTATTCTGAGTTTTGCACCAGATGATGTATTATTTCAGAATAAATCATACTGAAAATTCAAAGTTGCAGTGATGGATTTACCTTTACAAATGTCGTGGTAGTTATTCATTGTTGAGTCCTCTTCTTCAGACCATGTACTAACGTCCATCTTGTGTCACAAAACTCTGTATCAGTCCTCTTGCTCATATCACGTTCTTATTTTCTACAAATTTCACTAATTAATACGTCTACTAAACTTTATCCATGTAGCTAGAGCCTGTCTCTGTTAACCTGGTCATCTGAGGCTTGTAATGGGAAAATTTCATCATAGAAAAAGTTTTATTTAGAAACTAAACTAGTCTTCCTAAAATGGATAGGTGGCAGTCATTGATCTGACTGAAGCAACTTGATTCTTATGATGTAATGTCCTTTTAAATGTACACTTCTATTTTCATCTACCGGAAGTCCTTATGTGTCCTAAGTTATCTGCCTTCTCATATTGATGAACTGTTACTGTCCATGCCAACGCAACACCCCCACCTCCACCCAAATAGGCTGTTCTTATATTGAAACTTACGAGCCTTAAATTCTTCACAACTCGTTCTCAAATTTCTTCAGTGCTTTAGAAAACGGTATGTTTCTGTGCGATTGATGTGCTTTCTGACAGTGCTCAATCTTGAACTTTTTTTTTTAATGCATATAGTTAAGTTAAGAATTTATATGAATATGTGCAAATAGGTGTCTCGCGTATTTACTTTAACCTTTGATTGGCAAAGTTTATAAATCGTTCACATAGACTTCATTTACGACCAAATATTTCAATGGATTCACAAGTACTATCCATTTATCCACTACTCATTTTATCTATATTATAAATTAAACCATTTATAAATTCTTCCCAATGGAGGCTTAATAATTACATGACAGAAGACGACCCAAAAGTTTCGGATCCCACATTTTTAGATGTAGAGTAATAAAGCAGTTTCAACTCATTTTGATGCATCATTAGCTTCTCCATTTACCCTTGTAGGCCGATGTAATATCACGAGGCTACTATGGTTGGAATTCTAGACGAGCCCTCCAAGTCCTTGATCAAATTTTTCCAAAGGTACTTCATGGCGTGCTACCAGTAACTTCTGCTTTTCAGTTCTAATGATATGAACAGAAAAAGTCATTTCCATAAAGTTAGCATCAATTTTATTTGTTGCATTACCTATGATATAAAAATAACTTATTTTAATGGTATGGAAACACAGTGCAATGTCATACACGCTACACTAATTTATGCATTATCTTTGACTAATGCTCTTAGTTGATGTTTATGGATATTAAATAGAGTAACAGATGATGAAGATTTCCCTGCGTACAAAATATGTATTTGATTTAGTAAAAATCCTTTTTAGAGTCGCGAGTTTTTATAATCGTCAAAATATTATTAATCCTTCTTTGACATCCTTTTAGATTTACTAAAAACACAATAATATCAGATATCTTTATGACCATTGGCTATGCTTTGATACTAAACACAACGTTTTTCTTCCTCAGGATGCTGCTATTCAACCTTCATTGGTGATCGTATACTTTGGCGGTAATGATTCTATGGGACCTCACTCATCTGGACTAGGTCCTCATGTACCGCTTCCAGAGTATATCGAAAACATGAGAAAAATAGCAATCCATCTCAAGGTAACTTATCCACAACGAAAAATGACCCCGAAAGTGTTTCTCTGTGAAGTAGTATTAAATGAACTTTGAGTTGTGACTTATAGGTCCAGCTGTCCAGGTTACAAGGCATTGTGGCAACATCTAGTTTTGATTAAATTATATTTCACACCCAACTAAATAACTCAATGCTAACCAAAAAAGATACGTTTTTGCATAAAACTTGTTCAGTTTATGACATTTTCATCAAGTCAAAAGCTTTTTGGAAAATAATGAGATGTTTTATGTGATTGTGACTGCATGTTGAATCACCTCATCAAAGCTTACTTCATCTAAAAGCTTAAGTTCTAAGAGATGGGACATATTTATTTGTTGAGATATAGTCTTCAACATTCTGTTTGTGTTTTAGGTGCGAGATATTCGAGGAGAATATGGCAAATTCAGTAGTGTTAATGATATATTTCTTGTTTCAATAAATAATGAAAGCAGATGCTTAAAATCGTCCATTACTTTCTTCCCTGATAGACTTGTCCTCGGAAAGAAAATGCTTATGCTAACTAGGCTGGTCTGTATTTTCCTTTTCCAGTTAGAAGCCATATAAATTTTAACACTGCATCTGAATTTCAGAGCCTTTCGGACACAACTCGCATAATCTTTCTCAGTTGTCCACCTGTCAACGAGGCAAAACTTCATGAAAACAGAAGGTACTATTATGACTACGACATAGCAAGCCTTCCTATATCTGGTATCAAGAATTTTAGTGGTGTTTATTTCCTTTATTCACAACTAACTAAATTGGACAATATCTTTTGTTTCCAAAACAGTCCATACCTCAGCGAGCTAGTTCGAACAAATGAATTATGCCGGAATTATTCAGAAGCTTGTATAGAGTTGTGCAAGGAGATGTATATAGAGGTTGTTGATCTTTGGACTGCAATTCAGAAACGAGAAGATTGGTTGACTGCTTGCTTTACGTAAGTACAATACTTCGTGTCTTTTGCATTTATCGAATAGTAAATTTATGCTAATGAATATTTATCCGGTCAAAAAAGATGTTAACATCAGTGGTCTTGAAATAGGAAACCGAAGATCACTACCTTCTCTATCACTAATGCAAGAAACATATATCTAATCTTTACTCCGAATAAACTTGGGGTTCACCTACCCGAATCCCTCTCATCACTCCGTTCAATCCACTATAAAGAAATAAAATGTTTTGCAACTACCTCAATCCATGCAGCTTCTTGTAAATTAATCTTCGGACTTCGCCAGAAATTCTGTTTTTGAAAATACAACTTAACAAGCTTGTCAGGATTTTGTTTTTCTAAGTAACTTTAAGCTTAGCAAAATATGTATCTAAACTTAGAGGTTACTAAGTTACATTTTTGCCAAAGATGTTTGAGCTTGTTCAAAAGTTACTTCTGTGGGAGATCTTTAGTTCAAAGATTTACTACTTTACTTAATTTTCGAAAAAAAGTAGGCACTGTCTGCCTCTTTGTTGCCTCCTAATCATCATTGTTTCTCTTCTACAGAGATGGAGTTCACTTGTCGGCTGAGGGCAGTAAGATAGTTGTGGAAGAAATACTCAAGGTGCTGAAGGAAGCTGAATGGGAGCCATCTCTCCACTGGAAATCCATTCCCACTGAATTTGCAGAGGATTCACCCTGTGATCTAGTTGCTTCTGATGGAAAAACCACCTTAAATCCATCTGAATGGACATTTCACAGAGAAATTCAATGGGACTAGGTTGTCCTAGGCATTCAATTGTTGTTTCATGTGATTAAAATGCTGTGGTTCGGAGAAAATGATGATATAATATTATATGGAATTGCATTGGTTCTATGAATGGAATTTATTTCATTTTATCTCCGTATAATTCACCTTTTATTGGATGGTTGTGATGAGAGAGAGTGAGTTATTAAACGATTTTTATTTTATTTTTATTTTTTTGAAAAAAAAAAAAAAAAGAAAAAAAAGAAGAAAAAGAAGAAGAAGAAAGAAATAAAAAAAAAAATTTACC
>CAIGRN010099127.1:0-12291 GCA_903798345.1 Fraxinus anomala
AATTTTTGTGACTTATGCTGAAATTTGTTTCTTCATAATTATATTAAGGGTGTGTTTCTCCTATTATTGAGAGAAAAATGGAGTAATGAATAGTATTTTTTTGAAGAATGTATGGTTGAAAAGTAAAGTAACTTTATTGGTTTGTGTATAGAATATTTTATTGGGTGAATGTATGGTAGATAAAATCTTCCTGTAGAAAATAATTTTTTGGAATAATGGTAGACAACAGGGGTTATATTTTTGTGAAGGAAAATATTTTTTGTCAGTGCGATATACATAAAATTGTCATTTCACAAGTTTTACTCTCTGCGCTGAATGTTACAGTGCACACAGGACTTTAGGCCGAGGACATCAGTTACGTGAAGAGTAAGTTTGGTACGTATGACAGAATTTGGCTATTAAATCATCAATTCTCTCACGACTCACTGACTCTGGGCTGCCAATGTGAATTATATTGTGTATATCAGTATATATCTGTGCTTTTATGTAAACTTGAGTGAAGTATCTAAAATTTTGCCCGGTGATTAATTCTGCAATTACCAATTATACATTGAGTTAATCTGATCATGTTTTAGGCTCAAATTGTACGTGTTATTAGTGATGTTGAGAAATCAGCATGTCATAATGTTGTCGACCTACATGGTGTTTTTTTTTGTCATTGGTGGTGATATATAAATTTGCTTACGAAATGGTGCAGATTCTATTGATGCCTGTGGAAGATCTAATACCAACGTGGCTTCGAACGAGAGGCTCGACCTGATTTATGCCACAATCAAGCGGAAACTTGAGATCAGATGGCTTAAGAGTCTCCCATAATCCTATACTATCTTCAGGATAGCAGTTCCAGTGCTGGTAGGCTATCTATCCGGATCATTAAATTTGTTGTTTGGCATCTACTTTAAAATTTTACCAATGTTATGAATATTTTCTTCCTATTTATTTTGATTAGTCAGCAGCCCAATTTCGTTGTGTACGGTAAATTGAATCGAGAAAGGTGAAATGTTTCAATATTGTTTGGTTCTGTGTATCAAATATGTTCCCATGCTTGTGATGGACATGGAAATTTATTCAAAATGCATTTTTGTCTCCTCTTAGAGTCGTACATTCTTTTTTTAGTATGTTACTACGATGGTTAATTGACATACGCTCTTGTATGGATTTCAATACAAGAAAAAGGTCGCTGAAGTAAAAAAAAAAAAAAAAAAAAATACAGATCATTTAACAAGTTTATTTATATATACTCCCTTTTTTGTTAATTAATTCAGTGTGAGTCTGATGTATATATATATATATTTTTTTTTTTTTGTTTTAAGAATAGATCTTGTGAAAAATGATATTTTTAGTTTGTGTGTGGGGTTTAAAGTAGGAAAAAATTATAAGTTAATGTGCAAAATTATTTTGATTTTATGGGTAAAGTCCGATTGAAATTGAATTTGAAAAAAAAAAAAAATTAAAGAATTAAAGAATATGTACCAATAGGGGCTCAATAAAAAATAAGAACAATAAAATTAATCCAAAAATGCTTGCTTGTCTCTCGTTAAATTGAAATAAATATAAATATATTTCGATGAATAAGAATGTTTCATTTGTGTTTCTAAATTCTAACCACGATAAAGAAAATTAAATTAAATTTAAATGTTTCAAAATTTTTCAATTAAATCCAAATCATCGGCCAATGTTCGTCCCATGACTGGCTTCACTCAAGATTATTCTTATTCTAACTTGTTTAGATTTTTCCGGGCAACAATTCATCTTCGTATATTTATTTCGATTCAGACACAATAAACAAATCATTACATAAAAAATTAAGAAATTGTCGTGGCAAACTTACGTAATGTGCGATGGGGATGCTGCCGCCATCATCGTGTGGGCACAGAGCGTCGCTAATTTTTGTTTGTGAATTGTATGGTTTTGCTTTTTCTTGATTAGATACTATTTGTTAAACAGATCATTTGATTGAATAGCATTCATATAGATGGCTCGAGTTTTCGTTACAAAGGCGTTTTATCAAACATTAAGTCAAAGATGTAGCGGTGTTGAATTGGGTCAAGATGGGTGGTGGGCTGCCTCGTCCGCTGCCTGTCTTATCTTGAAAGATGCCTACAGATCAAGATGGGTCAGATCCAGGCCATTCCGGGCCTTCTTACAACTGGCCTGGCTCAATTGACACCGCGCGAAAGAACTTTTAATAATTGTATTCCTCCAAAAATTATCATCTATGAACAAATGGTGTCGTACTATTGCTTTTTAAGAGTAATACTATTCATCATTAGTTGTTATAATCATCCATACTGATGCACTGGGCCCTCAATACTTTAAAATGCATCACAACTCTATTTGATAATGAATCAATGACCACTGTCACCTAAACTGATAGTTGATCAATGAATAACGTTATTCCTTTTATATCGACATGCACAATTCAAGTGTACCTTTTTTCAAATACATGAATTTGTATCGTATGCATGCGTGCTTGTGAAAGTATGGATTCTTTTCTTTTGTTAGTGAGGATACATGCCTATATATATACAGCTCAAGCCCGAAGAGATTGCTAATATTGTAAATGATTTCGATGAGCCTGGATTTCTTGCTCCTACTGGGCTTCACCTTGCAGGCACCAAGTACATGGTGATTCCCTGTGCTGTCATCCGTGGAAAGAAGGTGCTTTATCTAGCTCTCTCAAAAATTTGTGATTCATATGAAAATGTTAGCATTTAGTATGGCAGCCAGGTTGCATGCCTTATTGACCTTGAGTAAATTTCGAGTAGTCCATTATGCTACATGATTTTAGAATCTTGTTTGAATTTCGACCATGAATTCTAACAAAAACAGGTGGATTTTGAGATGTGTTTGCTTGCTTCTCCTTGACATAATGTTCATTTTATATTGTCTGTACAAGCTACAATGCATTCAAGAAAATTCTCTTTACGTCTGTTGAACCACCTTATCTAAAAGTTTAAATTATCAGTAAAATAGACCATTTATTTATTTAAATATAATCCTTGCACGCCTTATTCTCGTTATGGTTGTTAAACTATCTCATCTAAAAGTTTAAACTGTTAGAGATAGAAAACATTTATTTTTCATTGACACATTCAAAAGTTTTGAAATGAGTGGCCGCGAGATTAAACTCCGAACCTTTGTATGCTTTTATACCAAGTTAAACCATCCATCTAAAGCTTTGAGAGAGAATTTATAAATGTTGAAATATGACACCTTTCCATAGCACTTCGTGTTTCATTATTGATAAATATGTTGCTTTTATCTCTCTTATTGCAAGGGTCTGGTGGTGTAACCGTTAAAATAATTCGTGCTACAAAAAAATTGATGACTCGTATTCACCATCTCTATTAATTTTCAATACATTTATTACTGTCATGTTAAGTTTTTAACCTCGTTTTTGTAAATGGAGAACATTTTCAAAATCTTGTCAATGAGAAGTTGATATCATGATTGATTGGGTCACTAAACATTAATTTGTCTCAATTGTGTTATTAAACTTCAATTTAAATTTAATTTTTTTTAACTAAACTTTAATATATTTTCAAATTTCAATTTTCTCTCATCTATCTTCTCCCCAGTTAAGGTGTCACGTAGTGATTATATTGAAGATCAACTATGATGTTTGGTAGTCGATAGGTGATGAAATATAAAATAATGAAAAAAATTCGAAACTAAATTAAAACTCACTCAATTGAGATTAATTAATGTTTAGTAACCTAATTATCTTAAAGTTCAATGATGATGATGAAATTTACCCTAAAAATTTTAAATTTGGGCTTAAGGTAGCCCAAAAGGAAAAATAAAAAACATAATTGAGGGGTGTTTTGGGTAATGAATAATACAATTGTTCCACGGAAAACCCTAATCTTTCTCAATTTCCCCTATATAAGCACACATTCACTCACCAGTCTCCCTCGCCGAACTTTCGCAGACAAGCCACTCTTGAATTTTCGGTTTGTATTTGTTTTCATGTTTATGATTTTTGTAGTTTTAATCTCCGTTTTGTATTAAAAATGGACGAATGATAAGCAGAGATTGTGTGTATCGAATTTGTGCAGTATGAAATCGATGCACTTTGTTCGAAAGAGTTCTTTGCAATATTGATTTTGATTGGGGAAGGTGGGCAGTTGTGTTTCAATTCTTCCATTGAATCCTTCAACAATCATCTTCCCCACATTCTAAATTATGATCCTTCATTCTTTAAATTTTTTATCATCTTTTATTTATTAATCCAGATCCTCCGTTCCAGTCCGGTTTGGCTCTTTTGATGAAGATCCTGATTGATTGTAATCTTCGATTTAGTCAAAATTTCAAAAAAAAAAAAAAAAGTGAACGGAGTAAGGCCCTGTTTGGTTCATCTGTAGAAGTGGATTAAGATTAAGTTAAAATTAACAGTTAATTACAATAATTGAGCAAGAGATTACAGATTTCAATTGTATGTGTCCCTTCCATTGAGCAAAAAATTACTAACTGTCCATAAAATATTAAAAATCAATGCCTTTGTCATAGATAAGGCATCATATTTGTGGTTCCTTTGCAAATATAGAAGTATTGTCAAACAAGTTATGATCAGTAAAGAGATTTTTCAATACTTTTTGTTAAGAGGAGAGAATAAATTGAAAAAGTTATTAGTTGAATGTAGGCATTAAATTCATAGATTGTCAACAAAATGAAGTAAACTTTGCAAATGTCAAAGGGATTCAAGGGGGGATGAAAATGGACAAATAAGAGTAGCCTCTCCCTTTTTAAAAAAAAATTAAATTATAATAGAAATATAAAAGGTGGGCCCCCACTATTGTGTGGGGCCGGTGTAAGAGTAGCCTCTCCCTTTTATAAAAAAATTCAAATTATAATAGAAATATATAATTACAATGTGATAGATATATAAAAGTAGGGTGAATATATGTTATATAAATGAACAAATTAGCAAGGATAACGTAGATGAATATAATACTTTTTAAATTTTTAATATTATTAACAACTTGCTTGTTGCACATTCTTTTAACATGAAAATGAATTTTTTGATCTTTTTTCGAAAAAAGTAGGTCCATTTTGAGACAAAGTGGTCAAATATTGCGGCTGATACTTTTAAACAACGGTAAAATTCTCATTACTATTTAGAAGAATTTTTATTGTTGCTTAGGGGTTCAGTCGCAAATTTTGACTACTTTATCTCAGAGTGAGATTCACTATTTTTAAAAAAAAGATTCAAAAAATCATTTTGATGTTAAAATAATGTGAAACAAACAGGGACTAAATTCTCTATATATAATATTTTCATTTTTTTAAAAAAAATTGTGTGTTTATTAAATTTTTAATCAAATTTGACCACACCAAGCTCTTGTTTGACTTATTTTTAATCGTATATTTACCCAATAAATTATTTTACAAGTAAACAATTTTATTTTTAATCATACATTTTTTTTTAAAATACTACTTTTTAATAATTGCCAAGGAACAAAGTCAACCTAATTCAATTTTCAAAACATTGGATTCTAAATGATTATTGAATGAAGGAGCCTTACGTGTTTAAATATGTGGAGGAAAACGGTTTCGGCTAAGGGAGCTTTAATAATGTTGAAAAATCATAAATAGTAGACGATAATCTTTATCTTCAACAATGACATTATTGTATAGGATAAGTATGAAATTGGTCGGACAATTAAATTTAGCAATATGTCTCATAAGTCACAACCACAATCTATAATTTGTGGAAGTAATTATTATTATTATTATTTTTCCTTTATTGCGTTAAAACTCTATATTTTCAATTATTTCAAATTCGTCCTAAATCTTCTTCGTTGGTCTTAAATTTTTTATCTTGCTGAATCAAGGATAGCATACGGAAATACACTTTACGTGAGCATGGGATCGAAGTGTATAAACAAAGTAGTCTTTGCGCTCACGGGATGACATGACACCTTTTTTGCAGTTTCATTGTTGTTCTACAACATAATTAGTATGAAAATTTTAGGGTGCATTAACATTTTAAGTTACATTTTCTAACAATTAAGCTTTAAGCAGTTCAACATGATATTTGGCATCCAAAAGTCTTAGATTCAAATCTTGTTAATACCCATTTAATGAAATTGTACGCATATTATGACTTATAAGACAATAAAATATCAACTACACGTGATTTAATATGTCGAAGACTTTCTAACAATTCAAGCATTTAGATAAAGCGGTTTACACAGTGGCATGTTATTTTCTTATATTATTTGGAAAATTTTAATATTTCATTGCATTTGTATCAATTCTTTCATCCAAAGTCAAGGGACCGAAAGTAACACAGTACAAACTACAAGGACTATATTTTGAAATTAACTCTACTGCTAATATATTATTATGTTCCATTCCGTGTCATGTCACTGTTGGTGCAGGAATTAGAAATGTTTCATATTACTCTGGCTAAGATAGGTTAGGTGAGACAACTTGGTCAATGCCACCTTTTATCCAAGTGCCATTTATTCATGACTCACTTTCAACAAATTTCACGTTTAATGTATATAGAGAGAAATTATGGTTGGGGCCCTCAACGTTTCAAATAATGTTGTTTTGAATTTTAAACCTTTAAAAATAAAGGTTTGAGTTCCAAATCTATTTAAATATGTAAATTTGGATATCTATGAAAGATATATTTCAAGAATGACTCAAAGTTGGACATTAAGCCTTCGTTTGGTTTGAATAAAAATCAATTTTCAGTGAATTTTGATAAAATTCGATGAAATATTTGATTGAAAAATTGATAAAAATTGTTGACCCGTGAAATAGTGGTTGAAAATGAATTTGAACAAAAATGAATCGTAAGAAATGAGACCAATAAGGGGGGCCAAGTATTTGACAAATTTTCCCTCTCTTAAATCACGTGAAATTTTCTTGCGATTTTAACCTCAAAGTTTATGATTTTCATTTCGTGATGATTCATATTAACAAATTCAAATATGTTGGTGACTCAAAACTCTATTTTAAAATGATGAGGATCCAAAACTACATCAATTAAATAGTTAGGGAGCCCAACTCTAATGTTTCACTAGAGAGATGTATATAATAATTTTGTCTAGTGGGGGTGACTAGGATTTGGATGGTACCAATCTAGAGCTTATCTTGTTCCAATTAGTACAATTCTAAAGTCTTAGAATTCATTTCAAACCACAAAAGGAGATAATGCCGAATCTAAAGATAAGACAAATCAAATAAAAAAATGTAGGGTTGAATTTATCAAATTGAGGGGAAACCCTAATCTCACAATCAACCCCGCTAAGCTTTCTTGAACCCATAATCATCTCTTGACACCTGTTAATCCAAATCAATTTTAATCTTAAAAAACCCATAATCCTAATTAATCCTCAATTTCTTTTTCCATTTTTTTTTATATTCTAGGTCAAACTCTTAGACCTTTACACGTGTCATTATCTTGTCTTGATAGCATGGAAAACCATGCCCTTATCTTGAATTTCATTGTTCCAGAAGGAAACAATCCTAGTCCACACATGCATATCTGTATATATATATATGTTTCCATATAATAGGGCCGAAGTTCATGTATTATGCATTATTTCAGACAAAAAAAGTTATCGTCTTTTTCTCCCTTTTATTTTCTCGATCTTTCATTACGGCAATGGCAGAAGGGAAATCTCAAGTGTTTGAAGAATTCTGGTTTCAATTTGGGAATACAACGAAAATTCACGATCAGAATGAAAACTGCATATCATCTTCTGAATCTTCTGTTGAAGATTCAGCGTTCTTGAACGAGTCATCATCTTCTTCTTCGCTCGATACAGCAAATGAAGCATCTTCATCAGCATCTTCTTCTTCTCTTGCTGCAGATTCAAGTGGAGGTTTATATGATTTAACAGATCTAATGGAAGATTTGCCCATCAAGTAAGTTACATATTTTCATTTTGGGTGGAACCCTAGTAACATGTTTGGTATACTGAGTTCGACTAGATCTATTTAATAATGTTGTGTTCATTTAGATAGACATAAAACATGCCTAAATCGTCTTTATCTTAATTTATGATCGACTCGAGTATGATTCTTACCTTGTGAAAACTTGATATTCTGCAGGAGAGGGCTGTCCAAGTTTTATAAAGGGAAATCAGAGTCTTTTACATCACTATCAATGGTGACAAGCCTAGAGGATTTGGTGAAGAAAGGAACACCTTTTAAAAGGAAAATGAAGGCTTCAAGAAGCTATGCAGCTGGCTTAAATAGCTTTAAACCTTATACTCTTCCTAAGCCCAATATATCAAAGAAATCTCCGAAGGCTTCTTTTTCATCATCTTTTGCAAGTAAAAAGGGAAATATTATCACAGCAAGCCCCCACTGACTCCTCTTCAAGCTAATATCAAACGTCTTCGGGGTTCGAGCTTGAGGCCAAGTATTCTGCTAGACGTCCATGCCTGGGTTATCCCCATTCGCCTTTACTTCTCCACCTACAGAGTGAGATTGTACACAAGGATTTTTAGTTTTTTTTTTCTTTTTTTGAGTAAATATAGCCTCTTGTATATAGTGAGATAGTTTGGCCAAATGACCTATGCCTAAGTGGAAATTTAGTTCTACATGTCTTTTAACCCTGTTAAAATTATAATTCATGTTTTTCTCTAAATTACATATTATTCAATGAAATAATATTACATATAAATTCAAAATATTTTCTTCCTTTTTAATTAAATATTTTTCAAAAAAAAAAAAAATACTATCTAAAAATTATAATCACAAATAATTAGGGTAAATGGGGCTTACTTTTATAGATTCATATGAGGCAACATTCATTAATTGCCTTGGAGCTAATCCGAAGAGTACAACTGACATTTGGAGGGAATTTCAAATTTTGGTTTGAATCATAGACAATTGGAACATGTGAATCATGTGATTTAACTATGGATTAACACAAATGAACCAAGGTCGAAAAGATTATAAAATGAATTCATTTGATTTACTTCATTCTTAATGGTCATGAAATAATCATCTTAGGGTGATTTTTTTATCGATGGATGCTCTTATTACACTCTTTACGATCTATATCAAGAATTTAAGTATGGTATATTTCACAACTCGTAACAACGAATTTGCAAAATTTTAGACTTTGAATCCTCAATTTATATATCGAGATTCTTGAATAGTCGGCTTCCAGGCTTATCCATTTCATCCTTCTTTTTGTTTTCACCCTTTTTAGTCAAAGACCCTAACCTTAATTAGTATCAAATGACAACTATAAATTGAGTGATGATTTCATCTGTGAGCCAAATTATGAAATACTTGGACCTGTAAATGGTGGGAGCATTGCTAGATGACAATCTATATATACCAATTGGGGTGGAGTTTTATCAATAACAAAAATAGAAAACTACAATGATTTAGATAAGGAGCTAGGACCTGACCAATTATGGGATGTGGGCACAAATGTAAAGAGGCTACAGGGAGAGGGGCTGAACTCGAACTCCAGGCTGGGAATGGGTGCTGTTTGGTTATAAAAGGAATCAAACCAGGTATCAATGGACATTTAGAAAATGGAACCAGTGATTCCATCTCCAAGTATGGAACCGAACCGTTCGGCTCTTGTTCAATTTCGTTCTTTTTGTTAAGTTCTTAAATTAACTGAAACATGCGAATGAAGTGCAAACTATACAAGTTCTTAAGTTATAACTATTTAATATTTAAAATTTTCATAATCTGTTCATTAAAATAATTTATATACTTAACTATTGGCTTGAATGAGTTCTTTAAAAACATGTTCCATTATCACTTATGTTTTCTTTATATCGAAGGCTCGAAAATTTTAGCTTGAAAAGGATGAGAGGAACACAAACCTTTTATTAAACTAAAACTACTTGGAATTTAATTGATTCTTTTGTTTATAAATAACACTATTAAATTGATTAGGAATTTGATGTAATATGGTATGATTCATAAGAAAAAGAACAATGGTTGGTTTATTGCACCGACCTTCGTTAAAAATAATAAGTCAAATTAAAAGTGAATTTATTAGAATCGAGAGCCGAAACAGAATCGGTCGATTCTTGATTTTAATTTCCAGAATCAATATGAACCAAACTAAACCATTCGGTCTCAATCTGATTCTTGATTGGTCCAGTAATTCTGATAACTTTTGTCTACCTCTACTTGAACATATTAGTAAGAGTGCAAGCTGCAATGTTCCCCTTTTGACCGAGTTAGTAATAGGGAAAATTTCATATCTAAGAGATTAAATATTGATCATTTCAAAATTTTTTTTAAAAAAAATAAGATTTAGAATTTCAAGAATCAGGTATAAATTAATTAAATTTTATTTATGAAATAATTAATTAAAAATATGTTTAACTAAATATATTAAGTCACCATACTATACATATGGTCACAAATTATTTTTGGTAGCGGAATTTTTTTTATAGATCACAATTTATTTATTGGTCACGAATCACAAATTTTATAAGTCATGATTCAAAATTTTTAGATCACATATTATTTATTGGTCACAAATTATCGATCACGTATTATTTATTGATTATAAAATATTCAATCTATTGGTCATAATATCAAATAATTGGTTACATATTATTCATTGGTCATAAATAAACTAATTTATTGATCATAATTAACCAAATAATTGGTCACAAACATCATCACCCCACGACATCCCATCCACAAAATACCGCACCATCTCTGCCACCATTATCGTCGTTGACCACCACCGCCACCATCCAAGCACCACCAAAAAATCATATCCAAAATAACGAGTCACCACCACGACTATAACCAACATCACCACCACACCACCTCAGCACAACCACCTTCACTATACTATCAACACCACATGTACCACCACCACCATTACCACCAAGAACAAAAATGACCCAAAACTCCGGCTAAGCTATAGATTGGAAGAGGAAAACTACCCCAAAAATACAACCAAAACGCAACGACGACTATAGCACTACAAGTTTGTTAATATTCTTCCTACCTATCTTCTTTAACATCCGATCCCTGGTAGCCACCACCGTCCACAATATGGCCCCGCAGGTGGCTCCCTGCAACACTCTGCCGTCGCCACCTAGAAGCTTTAGCATTTTCCCTAGCCAATCCAAACCCAAAATCGGAACGTGAACAAGATCCTCATTCCCAAATCGGATCAGAACTGTGGTTTGCATGTGACGATCGTGCACGGTGGTTGTTGTGGCCTGGAAATCATCCCCAAAGCCCCAAAAACCATCCCAAAATTACCCTGCGACTTCTGTGCACAGTGGTTGAGTGGTGTTGTGCGCGGTGGACTTGCGGCGCTGCGCGTGGTGTCCACTGTGCACAGTGGCCCAGTACACTGCAACAAGAATGCAACGATTTTTCGAGGAAAATAGAGATGATAGAAAGAAAGAAAGGCAACACAAATTATCAAATTAATTGGTCGGTCACGATCACACAAATCTTAGGTCACAATTACAACTTTAGTTCCAAATCATTCATTTTTTAGGTCACATATTATTTATTGGTAACAATTCATTCGATGAGTACCAAAAATCGTAAAACGAGCACAACAGAGTCCTTGAATAAAATATTAAAACAGAAATTTTCTAACTGTTTATTTTCTTAGAAACAAAAGTTTATGTTAAAGAGTTGATAGATTGAATTTTAAAGAGGTCGAAATCTAAAGTTTTCGGTGAGAATGAGGCCAGAGATATGCCACATTTTTAGGGAGGTGTTGGATGGGATGGGGTGGTGTGATTTTTGGGGGAAAACGTGAAAAGAGAAAGTGGAATGGAGGGGGAATTGATTGGAAGAAATTTGCGCTTCTTGGGAGGGGAGCGGGAAAGGGGGGGGGGGGGGGGGGGGGGGGGGGGGGGGGGCCTCAAACATGGTCTAAATTGTTTATCCCAACTAATGATTTAGCTACTAATACTAATGAAAGAATGCAACAAAAAAAAGTAATAGAGTTCATCACCGAATTTTAGAATCTTGATAAAGGAAAGAATCGGATCTTACACCAAAAATCTTCTTCTCCAATCCCAAAATCATGAAAAATCTAGATTCTTGCTCTTTGATTCTAAAAATATAAAGTGTTTTTCTCTCTAAAATTGTGTCCATAAAAGAGAATAATAAAAACTATATAAAAAAGTCTAAAATAACTCTATAAAAAGTAATAAAACATGTTTCATATAGAATTTGAAAAAAAAGAAAAAAAAGAAAAAACTAAAATTTCTTCCATTTTAGTGCATTCTGGTCCTCCACATTAATTGCTTGTTCATCTCAAGACTTTCTATTTTCATGGCAGGTCCTCAACTTGAAAACTTT
>CAIGRN010099198.1:0-18133 GCA_903798345.1 Fraxinus anomala
AAGGAATTTTCATTTTCATTTATGTATGGAATTGAATGTTTTCTAATGTTTTCGAATTAAATTATTAATAATTGAAGTTGTACTTAGTTTGTGTAAAATGTAATTAAGTAGAATTTTTGGCAAAAAAATAAAAAAATAAACAGGAAAAACCAAAAAAAAAAAAGCCGTGTCTCTGCGCTGTGCAGAGACACGGACGGAGACACGCCTTTTTTTTGTTTTTGGTTTTTCCAAACCTTCGCTGTGTATTCTGTTAATCCAATAGTGTCTCCTCCTTCTGGCCCTCCTTTCAATTTTTTGTAAGTCTAATTGCATAGCATAAAACTTTGAAGTTCACAGCCTTTATAAATTAATCAATCTGATCGTGTAGTGCTAAAATTATTTTGTTTGTCCTCTGATTTTTATGCGGAAATTAGATTCTGGGATTTGCAGTTACAGTAGTTCTACTTTTCTTTAGCCATAAATGGGGGTCATTAATGAAACTCAAAAGTAAGTATTAAGAAATATTCTAAATCTTTATGTGCATTTTCTGTATAAGATTATAGTCGAAAATATAATGAAAAGAATTTGAAGTTCTTTTATTTGTTAATATTATTTGATCCTCCCTAATAAACATGTCAAGTGTAATTTGTTTTTATTGTACAGACGAGGTTTAAACCACAATGGAGACAATAGAGCACGTTGTGGATGCAGTAGAAAAGGTGGTGGAGGAGGTGGAGAAAATGGCGGAGGACATCCTAGATGATCTTCCCGAAGGTGGAAAATTGAAAAATATGGTGGATTTCGTTGATCATGTGGCTGAAGAAGTTGGCCATTTCTGCCACCTCACAACCATCTATCGTTGCCATGCCTCCGCCACTTACAGTGGCGGTTCCTTCCGTATTCATGCAAACATAGCGTCCTCACTGTCATTCGTGATTTATTTTTTTTTAATTTTTTATTTTTTTTGTCGACATTCAAAGTCAACAATTGTAGGAATAGTGCACAGCCCAATTAATGAATAGTGACAAACCAGTTTAAGTGTGAAATGGAAGGTTAAAAAATGAGCAGTGTTTTGGCCATTATCTCTTTTAATATAGTAGTGATATACTTACATTTTTATTAATATGTGTTAGAATATTGGTGAGGTTTAAACCAATTTCTTTCTAAAATGAATCTAATACTTCATCTCTTGCTTTAGGCCCGCTTTGCACTTTCTACCTTAACAACAAAATTTATATGGAACCTATATACTGGATCACATTTTTCAGTTGAGTAGGTAAATTGATAAGAGTGAAAATTGAATGAACAAATATAAGCTGCAAAAGAATTATTGCCAAAAACAAAAGGCAAAATAATTTCAAACTAATCTTTGCTTTTAATTTTTCAATAGTNTTTCAGTTGAGTCGGTAAATTGATAAGAGTGAAAATTGAATGAACAAATATAAGCTGCAAAAGAATTATTGCCAAAAACAAAAGGCAAAATAATTTCAAACTAATCTTTGCTTTTAATTTTTCAATAGTCATATGAGTTTGACTTCTACCCGTCAAGACAAGGAAAAATGCTCTAAAGCGACTTTAATTTAAGGGTTCTTTTATGCACTACTTTATTTGTAGAACAATATATAAGAGAAGATATGTGCTTGAGTAAAGGGGAAACTATAAAATGAAAAGTTAGTCTGTACCAACAGCGCACTTTCAACTATGCATTTGATATAAATTAATTATGAGAAAAATTGGAGTTGGAGACCACTCAATGAGATGCTAAACCTAAACAATTTCTATCCACATATGTTAGATTTTTATTGATCTAATTTTTGTCTGATACTCCAAAAGACCATTCATTTATTTATTTGGCATAAGTGTAAAATATTCAAAGACTTGTAAAAGGAAAATGAAATGAAGTCTAAACTTTCACCCATGCTTCGAATGAAAGTTCTAGGAAAGAAACAAAGTTTAAAGAAAGAATATGGGTGGCAATTGGTCCAAGTGGCTCGTCCGCTCGCCCGCCCGTTCGGCTCATTCGGCTAGGCTCGGCCCAAAGGTAAACAATGTAACCATCTGGTCACATTTCATAAAAGAAATATGGTCTTGTGGATGAGCTCGGTTAGGCCCATGAGCTCAGCTCGTCTATTAGATTAGCCGGCTTGTGAGCTCATGGCAAGAGCATGCTCTCGGCTAATTGACATCCCTAAAAAGAACAGCTTAAAAATTGACATTTTAGCTAAAGGAAGAGGACCATTGATGAAAAAGACTTTTTTCATTTTCTGAAATTAGCTAAACCTTTACTAAAAATTCGTTCTTGATACAAAAACAAAGGCGGTTCACATAGACCTTTCGAGTGGCCCTTTAGACAAAGACTAATCAAAATGTGTCAATATCGTATATGGGACTCATTGCACATGAACTTACTATACAATGGTAATGTTTTGTCATATGTTTACCAAATTTCTGCGTAATAGTATTCAAATAAGCATAAAAATAAAACATTATGCTGAATCCATCACATTATATTCTGTAAAATCAAGAATGAGGACCACTTTTTTCTTTTTTCCGTTTTAGTTCAAACTTATGAAACAAACACCCACAGTCTGAAACATGCATGCAGTTATCTTATGACATAAATCAACAACAAGAACAATTATTATTATCTCAAGGCCCCATTTTGTTTCATGCATTTCTCAATAATGTCCAGCAATAAAGCAATTGTGTCTTCTTTTTAAAGTAGTAACAAATGTGTCATTTGAATCGAGTTGGCTGCCAAAATGTCCCTTTCATGGTCCCAAAATCCATATTGATATATATAAATGAACCCCACCATTTACCTGGATAAATTTTTGGGCCTATTTTCAAACTTAATTACTGCATAAAAATAGATCCTACTCTGACAAAGTATTCATACTAAGTATATACACGAGTTGAGATCCGTTGTTCATTTATACTATTCAATTTGCTTTCCGCCTAATTACAAATTGACATATCATGAAAAATTAAAATTAAGGTTGGAAAATTACAATTGATGACAAATTTAATTTTCTATGATGTGTCATTTACAATTTAATGGACAGCAAATTATAAAGCAAAAATGGAGAACATATCTCAACTCATATATACACACCTAGTACACGCACTAATACATGTAACATGCTCCATGCACTCCTTGCTATAATTTCTATAATTTCTTATGGTAATATTACGAAAGAACGGTTTTTTTTTTTTAATTGAGCTTTGAAGTCAGCCTACAATTTTGATTATTTTGATTTACATGACTTTGTTTCAACTTAATTGCTCGTGTGCTTATTTTTCAGTTTATTTTATTGTTATATAATTGTTAATTATGAGAGATAAGTTTACGGGAGATTCACAGACAAAATGTAGAAATTATTATAAAGATGGACCCATAAATATAGGCTACTAATAATAGCTGCAATATGGTTTCATACTTTATAAAGATGGAGCCATGGCGACCGTCAATGCTAGGTCCGTTTCCATATGTTAGAGAACGGCCGTCGAGCAACCGCCGGATTTGATCTATCTCACTCAAATTCTTACATCTGCCACTGACTGGATGCTAATTTTTTTATTTGTTT
This sequence comes from Fraxinus anomala, assembly GCA_903798345.1. Lineage (NCBI taxonomy): Eukaryota > Viridiplantae > Streptophyta > Magnoliopsida > Lamiales > Oleaceae > Fraxinus > Fraxinus anomala. The sequence continues at coordinate 3,567 of CAIGRN010099198.1, forward strand.
GGATAATTACTGTTATTCCTGACAATTAATCATCCATAAAAATGGAAAGTTATAAAATAACCTAAATTTAAGTTAGGAATATTTTTGTACCGATACCATTATTGCGAATAAGATATTCTAATTAATGGAAGGTTTATTATAGAAAAATGATGAAATAAAGTGGGGACATAAGTACGATAACCGAGCAAAAGTTTAAAAACGTTTATATCAATTAAATGTTAACATAACTACCCTTATTCGAATCAAGCAGGCACAAGTTTACCCTTTCTCTTCATTATTAATAACATTCTTAGTCTATTTGATAGCGATGACATGGAGGTCCCCAACCTAGTTAGGACATAAGCCCCACATTAAGTAGCCCACTTTCTTTCAAAAAAAAAAAAAAACTAGGACAATTGTCTAAGTAACTAGTCATCCATTATTATTAATTACTTTGCAAAAGTAATTATATTTTTTTTTTCCTCTACAGGCTTTAAGAAGGAACCAACAAGGTATGGGAACTAAAAACGGTCCTAATTAGTTCAGATTTTACCGTCGTGCGTGTATAAAATTGATTTTATGAGTGCAGAAAAATGTTGACAGAATTTATACCGATGATGACGTGACAGTGCATTATTGACCTTCTCTCTCTCTCAATAATTTCATGTCATGTGTTGTCTGTCAAAAATTTTTGTCAAAATTTCATGTACTTATAGCATGATTGATATATCTATATGGGTCTTCTCTCAGAGGGGTCCCCATTTTCTCTTACCACATGATTAAAGATGCTATACTTTGATCCCACTTTTTTTAATAATTGAAAACGAGACTAACGTAGGACAATCTTGTTTCCAAACGAGGCATATCCAATATGTATATAAGATTCTGATTAATCAATAAGTCAGCCAGATCAAATATTATTCGTGGACCTTTTGAAGGAGAAACTGACTCTTTTTATGTGTAAATTTAAGTCACATAAATTATAATAAAGCACGATCTTATAATATAAAACTTCAAGAAATAAAGTCCATTTGGCTCTTATGGAGCTCTAAAACTAAGAAAGAGTGTGCATTAAGTTATCCGATCCTTTGCACTTTTAGGGTTTTCTTACGTAAGATTTTATATTTTAACACTTTACAGTTTGTGATCTTTTGGTTGGTTATTGATCATTGAATAAAAAATTGAATGTTTTCTCATTTCGATCAATAATTTAGTATTGCTTGTGAATCGGCTAACTTTTGGCTCAAATACTTTCTTATACTAGACGGCCGCTCATCTAGATTCATGGATCCACCATTGCGAGCAAATGATATTCTTTTTGTCATTTGTAAGTCAAGTACTATGTGATAATTGATTTCATCACTCTATGAAGCAATATTAATGGCTATGTTGTGTGAGATCACAAGTTAGTAACTCTATTTGTGGATTCACCCCTTACTTGAGCCATGTTCTAACCATACTGACGAGAATATGTCAACTGATCGGGCTTTATATGCGTTATTCCTGGTAGTTTGAGATAAAAGCTCAAGTCGGTCTAGCGAAGATGGTCCAACAAAAGTTTATCATAAAACTTTATTTACGCATACAAGGAAAGCTTTAGGCTCTGAGTCTGGAATCATTAGTTTATCAAAAATACAGACATGTACCCAGAAACGGATCCATAATCGGACCACGAATTGGGCTAATATGTAGAAAAATAAAATTACACATGAAATCTTTTTTTTTTTTACATAAAATTTTTTTTTAGTGGAAATTAAAGCTTGGGCGGTATTTAAAGATCTATTTTCATAAATCAAGAATTAAGTTTCATAATACAAAATTCAAATTTTAATTAATTATTTATTATGATTTAAATAAATATTTATTCATCGTAACCACTACCGCCTTTTACGTTAAAATTGGAGAGAGGAAGTTTTCAAATTAGAAAACACTAACTCTAAGAAACCGCTAAATCTTCAAACACACCCTCCCTCAATCAATAAACACAAATTGATTCTTATTCAAATCCACAACTATCTCTTCCTTCATATCAATCGACAGTTGAACTCACTCCCCCATTACTCACACGATACCTAATTAAAATCTTCAAAATCCTCCCAATCAGTTTGTATTTCAAGAAGAGCGAAAGCGGTGTCAAGGGTTGTGACAGGAAATCACAATCCAAAGCTGGTGACGCATCTAGAAGTGAACAAGGAAAAAGAAGATCGAAAGTCACAAAGATAGTTCGTGAAGAAATACCTAAGACTCCGACTGATCCGCAAAAACCTATTTCGAAGAATATAAGTTAATTTTGTAGTCCTTTGAGATTATGGGTAATTCATTTTTCAAATTTATTGGATGAGTATGAATAGCATAGTGTTAATTTGGTAGGAATTTTTTCCATTTTGTGACTTACGGTTTTTATTGCTAAATGTTATACATATCCATTACCGTTTGTATAATATCGAGTTCATTATCGTATGTGACTATTAATATGATCCTTGGACCAATATGGATTATGACCAATATGATCAGTGTGATTAGTATGGATTGTAACCAATATGATTGGTGTGACCAAATCGAATTGTTATTACCATGCCCACAAGCTTCACATAATAGCAATTATGATCAAGCAACACCAAAGATGAATGTGCTCCACACAACAAGTAAACGTGAACATATCACATTTCTGCAATAGTACACGAGAAAAATATCAGTCACAAATATCATTATTAGTCACAATTCATTCAGATGCAGATCACAGCTAATGGTTACATTTGAGATAATGGAGAGTAATTGGCACATAGACAAATTATGATCATAGACACAAATCATAGTCATAGAGATAAATTTCGGTCAGAGAGACATTTTGGTGATAGTGCACAATAAGAATGTTAGTCACAAATACCATTACAAGCCACAATTCATTCATATGCAGGCCATAACTTATGATTACATTAGAGATAATGGAGAGTAATTAGCACATAGATAAATTATAACCACAGACACAAATCATGATCATAGAGATAAATTTCGGTCACAGATACATTATGATGATAGTGCACAATAAAAATGTCAGTCACAAATACTATTATCGGACACAATTTATTCAAATGCAGGTCACAACTTATGATTATATTTGAGATAATGGAGAGTAATTAGCACAGAGACAAACTATGATCACATACACAAATAACGGTCACAGGGATAAATTTTGGTTATAGAGATATTCGGTATGCATATCATAACTTGGCAAGCGTAATTATCATAAATTTGACGTCACGGACAGAAATTCTGGTCACATACCCACACACATTTGCACTACACAATTTGTTTGAAATTGATTTGTCTCGATCAAATATAAATCTGTAATATGTGATTTTGATCGATATAACATTACTACGAACAAATAACGAAAATAATCGTTGGTTGCGATCCAACAATTATTGATGATAATGCAGATTTTACAAAAGCTAAGCGCACTGATGATTGATTGTGTCCTCTAGATTCCAATTAGTTGTGACCTCCATATACAAATAATTTTCAATTGCAGTTTCTATAGGTGGTAATCATGAAGTATTGCGCCATATAGATATTTGTGGCTTTTTGTTCAGAGATGATGAAGTGGTGTTTTGGAGAATTCTATTGAAATGGTAACTGAATGCTTGATTTCACTAACTATATTTAATCATACCAGATTTATATATAATATGGGTGTGTTTGAGCCTCATTATGTTGGAAGAATGTATTTTAGAATAGTAGATAGATAAAGAATGTGTGGTTGAAAAAGAAAGAAAAATTATTGATGTGATGAAAAATATTATTTTTTTAAATAATGTGTGGTTGAAAATTAGTAGAAAAATGAGAATGAATATTTTAATATGGCTCAAACAAAGAGTATATATCCATTTATAAAATGATTGCTGAGTATGCAAACTATATTTCTTAAATTTGAAATGGTGCATACTAAAAGTCTGAGTTATGTATTGTTCCCTTTTTTTACTCCAAAATAATGAAGTGGGATGGGGACTGGAGCGAGCTATGGCCCGACCCAATATCCCCTACATCCGTCCATGCACACACTAGTAATAATAGGTATTATAATAAGAACCATGGAATAAAACATTTTGATACGATTCTCTGTGCTCTCAATGAGTTTTATCAAACGAGATTTTTAATGAGGCGCATATTAAGTAATTAGTCATTCACCAAAAAGTGTTGTAAATTTAAAAATATTATTTAAGTGACTACAATATTCATGCTGCACTAATTATTATTACTATTCTGCTGCCCTAATTATTATGATATTGTATCTCTCCATCCTATTTCTTATCTAAATATAGAACTTTTACTCTCAATAAAATTTGTACAAGTCTATTGATCATCTTTATTTTCTCTATATTTTATAGTAAATTCCATTAAATTAAGGAGTTTGAAATCTGATTAGGATAGGAAGTGTTTATTTCGTTCAAATGAATTTAAAAGTTGATTAAAATCAATAGAAGTTTACGAAAACTTTAATTGATACTATAAAAGTATATGGAAGTCAATAAAAGATCATTAAATTCTACAAAAGTCATTCACTTAAAAAAATATCTAAAAAGTCTTTCAAAATCCGAATTGAATTAACCATTATAAATCTTTTTCTAAGGTAAATTGGAATAAATCTCTATGTATCCCAATTTTTTTTTATCTCATCTCAACCTTTCTTCTCTTAAATATTATCTTGGCTGAAAATTAGTCAGCCAACAATAATTTCTACATTCTATATTTACTTTGTAACTACTTACAATTCCCAAAAAACGGATAAAGTTCAATTTGGATGTCTCGATGAAACAATCTTTACTATATTTGACTGATCACGTCTATAGATTTCATTTACTACATTTTCAAGAAATTTATTAGAGGAGGCGGTTCAAATCTCTGTCATTCTTTTACAATTTTAACACTAGAAAATAATTCACAAACATAGTCTAATACTTCCACATTAGTTTCATATAGTTACTACTATTGCGCAATTACAGTTTACAATGACACAAGCTTTTGAAATACATACGATTACTGTCTATTAAAAAACATACTTTGGCCTTAATTTACCTCTGTTATGCTAAGAGAGGAATTCATTTTTGATTTTCTTGAGTCTTACTACTACCTCTTCCATATCAAGCCTCTCCTCTGGCAAATCAACCGTGCATTCCAGAGCTAGTCCCATGAGTGATTTCAAGCAATTCTCTCTAGCATTGACGTTTTCTTCTCCTTTCAGTACATCCACATCCACTATCTGCATTATAGCATCTGGAAATGATTCGAACACCCATCTCCTCATTGTTAACTCTCCTACAAATATATCGTCTGTGGGTTTCTTTCTCGTGAGTACTTCCATCAACAGAATCCCATAACTATAAACATCCGCCATAGTTGATATTAATCACTCTACAAAAATGGCACTCGTGATCAAATTAACAAAATAAATGAACAAAAGAAGACACGTGATATAAGTAGAACATTTTTATATATACTTAGTCATACACAAGGAAGTACTTAAATGAGCAATCCTCAAAGGTTCTTCAGAATTTACGACTTCAATTCTCTTTAAGCTGTTAAACATAATTTGATTCAGAATTTGAAATAATACGACAATAAAACTTAGTTCTATTAATTGTTTGCTTATTTTTTATTTTTTGAAAGTAGGAACAAGATTGAAAAAGTAAAGCTTCAAATATCTGCCTGAATTTTATTGATCTTTCATAGGTGACGTTGTGAAGTTGCATTTCATGTGTAGAACAAAGCCACAAATATATGTAAGGCAAGATGGATGCTTATGCATTAATGCACTTGTATCATGACATTAAGTATACTTGTATGAGTAAAAGTTAACAATAGTCCAAAGACATTTTACCTGGTGCCATGTATCCAATTGTTCCCAAAGTCTTTGTCCGCGAAATTCTCTGATCTTTTGTAAATAGTTTGGCAATGCCGAAATCTCCTACTCGTGCAACCATATCCTCATCTAGAAGTATGTTGCTGGGCTTCAAATCACAGTGGACAATAGGGGAAGGATACCCATGATGTAGGTATTCAAGTGCACATGCCACATTCATCATTATTTCCATTCTCTGAGCAATATTTAGGCAAGAGTCACAAGAGTATAACCAATTGTTCAGGTTTCCATTAGGCATGTATTCTAGCACCAAGGCCTTGATATCGAGGTTACAGCAACTGTTAATTACCTTGACCAGGTTTCTGTGACGAATGTTGGACATTATATGACACTCAACATCAAAGCTCTTGTTTGCATCTTCCATATCCAAATCAAAAACTTTAATAGCAGCGACTATCCCATTGGAAAATATCCCCTTGTATACTGAACCGATACTGCCTCTATCGATCAGATTGTCTTTGCCAAAGTCATTGGTTGCCTTAACAATTTCATGATATGAAATCCTATCATCGCCAAAGGCAAAAGGGAAACTAGACTGAGGTGGAGGAGGCGTACTGCTTTTACCACGTCTAACTAAACAAACCATTAGAATAATGGCTAGACCTACTACAAAGGCAACTGGTGGTAGAATATATTTCAAAAATCTTGTCCAGCTGGATTTATTACCTTTGCAGGGAATGACCTTGAATTGAGATGCTCCACATAATTCTCTATTTCCCTTGAAAGAATCTGCTGTCAAGGTCTTGAAAATTCCTCCATTCGGAATTTCACCACTGAGATCATTGAATGAAACATTAAAATACACAAGATTCCGAAGTGATTCGAGTGACTTGGGAATTACACCAGAGAGATCGTTTTGGGATAGATCCAAACATTGCAATGCAGTCAAATTAGCAAATGTCTCAGGTATATGACCATGTAACTTATTTTCTGCCAATATTAGAAATTCCAAACTTTGAAGTCTCCCCCAAATAGAGCTGGGAATATCACCTGAGAATTGATTTCCCCATAGATATAATTCTCTCATTCCCGTCACACTGCCAATTTCCAATGGCAAAGAACCAATGAGTAAATTGTAAGACAAGTCCACAATAGCAAGGTCCTTGTTAGTCCAAAACGCTGATGGGATAGTGGAAGTGAAAGTATTGAAAGATAAGTTAACATTTTGTAAGAATGTAAGGTTCCCTAAACACCCCGGTATCTCTTGAGAGAGCTCATTTTCCCCTAATTTTATGCGGTACAATTTTTCAAAATTGCAAAAGCTGACAGGTATCGGCCCCTCCAGTTTATTGTTATCAATCGCGAGTGATTGCATCTTCTTTAGTTCTCCCAGTGTCTCTGGAATTCTCCCTCTCAAGTTATTGCTTCCCATTTCCAGTGAGATCAAGTTGCTCAAATTACCGATTTCATTGGGAATCATGCCTCTGATACCGCAAGAGTGAGCCTCAAATATCTCAAGAGATGCTGACAAATTGCCCAAGCTAAAAGATTTTGGTAGCATTGTATTAAAATAATTGAATGCAATTACTATGCGTTTCAAGTACCTACAGTTTCTCAATGAAATAAGGAAACCCAATTCCGATATTGAAGGATCATTTGTCAACTGATTACCAGCTAACCCTAGCCATCGGAGGTATTGTAAATTCCCAAGATTCATGGGTACATGTCCACTAAATGAGTTGTTACTAAGCTCCAACATAATAAGCTTCGAAATATTTGAAATAGAGCTAGGAATTTCACCACTTAATTTGTTACCAGCCAGAGAAATAGACTGAAGATTAAGGAGTCCATCAACTATTGACGGAAGATTGCCAGTTATATGATTGTATACTAGACTAAATTGCAGTAACTTGGTGAGGTTGAAGATAGATTCAGGTATTTCACCTTCGAGCTTGTTAAAGCAAAAATCTAACCCCATTAAATTGGATAGACGTCCCAATTCTGGTGGAATGTGCCCCTGAATGTTGTTACTAGCAACTCCAAAATACTCCAAATTCGACAAATTGCCTATTGAAATTGGAATAGTACCTGCGAGGATTTTTAAGAAATTAAAATGACATAGATTAGTTAATGGGGGGAAACAGACTACAAACTAAGAGGTAGCTAATGTACCTGTGAAGCCGTTGTAACCCATTTCTAAAAAATGAAGCGTAGATAAGTTTCCAATTGAGTCAGGAATACTTCCTGTACAGTAAAAATTAAAAAATGTAAAAATCTTAAAAGTAATGTCCAAATGCTTCATATTTCAAATTTTTTTAGTTAAATAATAATTGGTAAACATATTTTAATTTTAATTTTTTTCATGTAATTCTAACAATAGTTAATCATTTTAGGAAAACCTTCACTAAACTATTTAATTATTTATAGCTACAAATTGATTTATCAATTTAGTTCATGTAAGGAGATAAATATTTTAAAATATTGAAGAAAAAATTCAAATATGACATACTTCACAATTTTATTTTTTTTTTTATAATAATAGGGAATTAAAAATGTTACATTACTAAAATAAATTGTTACAAATTTCATAGATGCATTTCAAAGAGACCTTTTCAATGCAATGAAAAGTGTTGTAAAAATCGAATTGAACTCTTCTTATCGATCTCAATTATAAAATTAACCCAATATAAAATCCACATTAAGTTAAACTTTTTAAAAATAATGCTACTTATAAACAAGGAGTTACAAAAAGTTTTAGAGATAGATGAAGTGAATAAGGTGTCAAGAAGAGAGTAAAATTTGTTTATTTTTTATTTGATTCAATCCTGACTCAATCATATCTCACTACATTATGTGTATATACACCAATCTATAATTGATGATGTACATATAGCACAACTGACTTTTTAAAACCCGTAATTAAGTTGTATTTTTTTTAATTAAAGTTCCCTAATATTTAGATCCACAGTTTCCCTAAAGTTTCTTTAAAGTTTTCAAATTTCAATAAGAAAAATAAATAAAAAATGAAGGGACACTTTTATTTGAGCTTCCAAAGAGTTTTCGAAGAGTTTCGATTTCCAAACTATAAGGTTCTAAAAAGGCTCCATGCATCCTAATAGCTAACTCGCGATGGATTTTCGGTCCCTTATATTGTGTTTTTAAGTATGAAATACAAAAGATTCAATGGCGATTCTCGAATGAAATGAATTTTTAAACCCGTTTGCAGCTGAACAATCCATTGCTAATTCCTTATGTCTTTTATTGCAGGGGAGTGAGGGTACTAGGTTTACGTGAAGAAAAGTTTGAAACATACCCGTCAAATTATTGTTTTCTAGACTGAGAATTTGAAGCTGTGGTAAGTTCCCGATCTCCATTGGAATGCTTCCCCTGAAATGATTCATTGCCAAAGAAAGTTGCTTGAGCTTGGTGCATCTTCCCAAACTTGGAGGAATAATGCCACCTATTTGATTAAATCGAATCCATAGAATCTCTAACTTTGGAAGATTGCTGCAGATATCCATCGGAAGACTTCCAGATAGGCTGTTGGTTCCTAAGTTTATCTCTACCAAAGAAGAGAGGTTGAACACCACGCTTGGAATACCTTCAGTGAAAAAGTTTCCAAAGAGAGATAACTTTTGAAGATTTTTAAGAAATCCAAAACTACTAGGAATTTGACCATTTAACTCATTGTACTGCATCTTTATTTCTCGGAGCCTCGAAATATTACCAATTTCATTAGGGATGAAATCATGGAAACTGTTATTGCGAATATCCAAGGACTTCAGAAAAGTGAGTTTGCCAATTTCTTTAGCAATAGTCCCTCCTAGGCCCATATGTGAAACATTTATGCCTATAACTCTTTGGTGCTTGCGACCACAAGTAATGCCAATCCAAGAACAAAAAGGAATTCCTTGAGACCAAGACAAGATTTTGTTGGGATCATTTATTTGAGATTTGAAGGCAAGAAGAGCAGACTCATCGGTGGAACTATTGAGAGATGCAGCAACACAAAGAACTATGTAGAACATTGCCATTAACGTAAAGATCACATTCTTTCCCATGGTTGATTTGATATATATCACTATGAATTGAAAAAAGTTTCTTGCAATGTAAGTATAAGATGCAGAACTTGCGTAGTAGAGATGCTTGTTGCTTTATATTAGAGGAGCGAAGCTTATCACTCCAATATTGACTTGGCTTGACTTTACAAGTCTTTGATTTTAATATTCTTCGGTCTTAACTGTCAAATATTAAAATTTTTTTTTCTGCGTTTGGTGTGATTGACTATTCCAAATGAGATATTTTCTTGTCGGGGTGCTCGTGCATATGGTTAGATGTGAGAATCATTAGCTACTAGTTCAAATATCAATTGTGAACCTACTAAATATTTAACTAAGCGTATGATAACACGAAACATAATTCAATCACATAAAATTTAGTTTTCATTTTTAATTAGGCTTATTTTTTTGAAATTAATTCTAAAGAAACATAAATTTGTACATATACAATATACACTCACTTTAAAATTTATACCCATCTTTATTAATCTTTGTACATATCCAACTTCACCGGCATCCCAAATTCGAAAGGTCTATTTATTGCTCCTTATCTTCCTAAGGTCGTTGTTCTACATAAAATAGACTTCATGTGACATTTACCACAAAGCTTAAAGATATAGTTCAAATGCTTGCTTCTCCTTTTATGTGGTCTATGTGAATGCCTTGATTCACAAAACAAGGAGAAAACAACCTAGTCAAATATAAGACAATTAGCAGGGAATAAGGTCCAAACCATTGAAATGGATGCTCTCTTGATTTATAGTGCTCTACAGAATGATGGAGTTGACAATTCTTACTTTGGTATTCTTATTTAAGAGTGCTGCCTTCTTGCTAGAGACTTGCCGAATCTCAAGTTCAGCTCGATTAGGAGATCGGCTAACCAAGTAGCTCACACACTAGCTAAGGCTGCTAGTTCATTACATATTATTGTTGAATGATCTTATTTTCCGCCTTTATTTATTTCAAATGTACTGCTTGCCGATTTGATGAATGAATAACTTTATTTCCCTCAAAAAAAAAAAAAGGTTCAATGGACGGATTCTTTTTCTACATTAATGCTATTTGTATATCATTGTTTACATATTGATGTGTACAATGATAATAAGGAAGAGAGAAAAAAGAAGAAGTCACGTCATTATTTTGTAAATCATGATGTACAAATAGTCTATTTAACCTTTTATTTTAATTTGTTGAAAATATTATTGAGTTGTAATATTTTAACGGAAAAAAATTAATTTTCTTCAAACCAAAATTATCTAAATTAAAATTCAGAAAAATAAGAAAAAGGATTAGATATTCTCACCTTCCAATTAAAAAACACGTTGTTCAGTTGGAACATCTGTTTTTTTTTTTTTTAAAGTTTAATCTTATTGTTTCAGTTGAGTAAACATGTTTAGGTACGAGGAGTTCTACTGAACATTAATCCTTGCAGTGAATGCTGGACACATTGAACCAATTTCATTTCAGGCTCATGATAGAACACATTTGAACTGTTTGAACACAGAAAACTTACTCGACTGCCTCAGCTATACTTCGACAAATCAATTTTTGTTTCTAATGTAAATGGTAAGTTTTATCATTTATTATTATAATATCGCTATGTGTAACCTACATTGACCGTCACCCCTCCAAACTAGAAATCCTGCTTTCACCTCCGATTTTTTTGTTATGACCCATGTTGATTTAGGATTTTTGTGTATAAAATATCTCTTCAGACGAGCCTGAAATTCCCACGCATTTAAATAGCTATTCATAATCTTAGGCTAGAGAAATAACTAATTTGCAAAATTAAAGGGATAAATGATGGTAAGAAAAAATCAATCAATTNTTCACCTCCGATTTTTTTGTTATGACCCATGTTGATTTAGGATTTTTGTGTATAAAATATCTCTTCAGACGAGCCTGAAATTCCCACGCATTTAAATAGCTATTCATAATCTTAGGCTAGAGAAATAACTAATTTGCAAAATTAAAGGGATAAATGATGGTAAGAAAAAATCAATCAATTTTAGTCGCATGCCAAACCAGTTACAAATTGTTGGAAATTGGTTTAGAAAATTGAAAATTTGGTTAAGTGTCAAAACAAAAAACTTTGAAAAGTGACTTTCGTGTCAATTTCGATCAAATATTTGAACTTGATCCGATAGTCAAATTACAAAAGTAAATAGAACAACTTGTTCTACTCGTCGAGTAGATAGTCGTGGTATATTTGAAATTTTAAAATCAATTCCGGAAGAATGAAAAATTACCGTCCAAAGTTAGGAAGAAAATAGAGGAAACTATTGAAAATTTGTCCAAGTGTGTTGCTAGCCTGACGCTGGATTGTCGCTCAAGCGACAAGCTAGCTACGAAGTCATTGTTTTTATCGTTCGAGAGAAACAATGGCGACATGTTAGCGACAATGAATAGTGCGACATTTGGCAAGAGTTGTTGAGTTTGGGACGCGACACTTCATTCATAATTTTTCATCCTCTATATATAGGACCACTTGGACGTCCATTAGGCATCTCATACCACATTTGCATGGAGCATTGCATAAAAATTCTTGCAAATCATTTTCAAATTCATTCAAAACATTATTTTTCTTTGTAGAGAGAAATTCCGTCAAAAGTTTGCTGTAACTTTTGGTTTGAAGTGTTTTTACTACGAGTTGAATCGGTTGTATCTTAGGAGACAAGTGCCGTGAACCATGAGCATCGTTGTGAAACAATTTTATCTTAAGGAAAGAGTGAAAATCACTTACCTCGAATTGTTCTTTTTCTTCTTCTTCACTTCTTCGTTTTTAATTTTTGGTTTTCGTTTGTAATTTACATACTATATTTCCAACTCATGTTTATAGTGTTTGATGACGCTCCTACTTATTAAATTTTGCTTTTTGTTTGTTCGATATACAATAACTCTTTCACCCGCACTTATATTTAATCCGCGTCGCCAACACAAATCGCAATCTTCTTAAAATTTGAAAAGACCTAAAAGTTAGTTATCTCCGAAAACATAACGTTACATATATCAATTTATCTACGTAGTAAAATTTTTAATACTCTTTATTAATAAAAAGGAAAGAGCAAAGATTTATCTACATAATATCTTATTCATTTATATTTGGAAAGATCCAATAAATTTATATCTAAAATTTATGAATTAAAACGTAATTCGGCACTTATTAAATAACGAAATAGATATGGTTAACAAGCCAAAGCCAAAGCAAGCATAAATAATAAAATTGGTTTTTGACACAACTTCCTCTAATTTATGTGAAATTTAATTAAATGCATAATTTAGTAACAAACAGTAGGCGCCCTAATTTTTACAATTGACAAGAAATCCAAATAACGCCATATCATTAATTTTTTCATAAAGGTTCCAGTAAAAAAACTAATCCCCTAAATAAATCCGCGCGTCGCCCGTTTTATTTTATATAATAGAAGATAACTAAATATTGATTCCACCAACATAATTAAACACAAACTAAAATTTATAACCAAATAAATCAAGTTTCAAATCTTAAAAATATCCATATGATAATAACACTAAAATTAATGCTGGAAATAAAATTTTAGTCACGTTACACTGAATTCACTTTATTAACTTCAATGAATCTAAGCACAACGACAACATCTTATTGTCCGGCAACCAACGACCCGTTCTAACCTATGAGAGATAAGGAAAATGATGAATATATGAGAATATTCAGTAAGACACAATTGTTGTGCAATCTCCGCATAAAATATCGATTTATATATCAAAATAGTCATACCGTTATATCATATCTTTAGAAATCGATAAGAGCACGATATATCATATTTTTGGCACCTAATGACCATATCATATAGTATCATATTTATGAATATATATTTCGACACTTATTAAATAAAGAAATAGACATAAGACACTGTTAACAAGCTTGAGGCAAATAAAAGGCAAGCATAAATAATAAAATTGGTTTCTGACACAACTTCCTCTTATTTGTGTGAAATTTAATTAATTGTTTAATTTAGTTAATTCACATTACCTATGGTTATAGGGTTTGATTTTTGGCCAGCAGGTTGGAGGGAGGATTTGGCGTTGAATTAATCTATTTGTACATTAAGTTTGACACCCCTATGTATAAGAAATCTGGCTATTGATTTAAATGAGTATTGTTGAAGTTAATGTCCATTATGTCTGTTACGTCAAATGATGTCGAATAAGCTGTCAAACTTGATGTATATGTTGCAAAACTATTTGGAATAAATCTAAGTGTACAACATTGGTTTACAACAATGATTGACAACCATGTGTTGTCAAAATCCTAATATGTGATGTTGATAGTGGTGGCAAACCCTTACTCGCACGGCCTCGAGCACGAGCCGAGCACCCGCTTTGCTCGTTTGTCAACGGGCGAGCACGGATCGACCCATGAGCTCGTCGCTCATGGGCGGCTCGTGGGTCGAGCCAAACTTTAGCTCGTCGGCTCCCCCAAATTTATTTTATTTTATTTTTATTTTAAGAAGATTCATTGGCTCGCCCACGAGCCAAAAAAAAAAACCCCTCGATTTTGGACGAGCCCACGAGCCGCTCGTGCTTGGGCCGCTCGACTCGATTGCCACCTCTAGATGTTGAAAATAATTTTTTAAAATGAATGGATATGATGATGTCAAATAGGATATTGTCAATCAATGTTGTACATG
>CAIGRN010099199.1:0-16713 GCA_903798345.1 Fraxinus anomala
ACATCCCGTAATAATCTCGAAAATTGAGACAAAATAAGAAAAAGCGTTTATATATTTTGGAACGGCCTACTTCGACGAGTGGTAACTTTCGCTACGATTGGCCGTTTCGCATATCGTTAAGGATGGTGGAAATTAGGTCGTGAACACTTAAAAATTGTATTAAGAATGTAATATTTCGACTTCATTTGATATCCCGTAATAATCCCGAAAATTTAATAATTACCTTAAATTTTTTATCAATAATTAATCTATCCCAAACAAGAATATATACATTGGATTTCGTATCTCCATCAAAGATAGGTTGGTGTGCGCACAGTGTCAGGGACTCAGAAATTTCAATTAAATAGTGCACATCAGCTCTTTTTAAATTCCTGTATTTTTTCTGGCAAATGCTTCCTGTACTCATAGCATTCTTCATTAATCTTAGGACATAAGTTATAAGAGTAGTGCTACACATAATGGTTTACATAAGTGCTATATAGCGACCCCATATTGGAGGGGCATCTGGGCCCATAGACGCCCTCAGTAGGGGGCCGCCATATGGTACTTATGTGAAAAGCTATGTGTACATAAAAATGTACACATAGCATAATCCAACTTATAATTGTTTATTAGACATGGATTCGAAAAAATGTGTATTGTTTGGTGTTCAAAAAAGCATAAAACATAATTAGGCATGAAGGCCAAACTTCAGACTAAGCGACGCCTAGTCATAATTTTTTTTTAAAAAATATTATTTTAAATTTTTAATCACTCTAAAATCATTTAATAAATAAATTATATATATCAATATCTAAAATTATAAAATATTATATTTACTTATCCTACAATTAATCAATTATACAATTTTCAAATTTTCGAAATTTAAAAACTTGAATATTTTTTATTGTTTCAACTTCAATGGACAATTCATAGTTAATAGACTTCATACATATTTTTGAAATTTTCAACAAAATAATAAGTCTCAAAATTATAATTACATATTGTCGATAGCACCGTAGCTTAAATCTTAAACTTTTTATCAGATACAATCATTTTTTACTTTTGTACTGATAAAGTCATTTAAAAATTAAAACTAATGTAAAATCAAAGGCTTTCAAAAAATATGAAAAAAAAAATTAATAAACTAAAGTCAAATAAAAAAATTTTAAAAGGAAAAAATTTTAAAAATTATTAAAGCACACCTAATCGCTACTTACTCGTTAAGCATCTACTACGTATATATTGCTCCAAATGTACGAAGAAAAAAAAATTCAAATATTTCTCTCGACTCATGAAGATAAGTTTGCAACAGTAAACATTCACTCCAAACTCACAATATACACTCAGTACAAGAACAGAATCCACTCAAGATTACAAAGAGAATGAAGAACAATTTGAAATAAAACACAAGAGACGGAAATCCTAAATTGCACCAACACACAAATCCGTGTGTAAAAATGGTTCAAGAGAGGATATTTATATGGTCCAGAAAATCGCATATCCAATACCCATAAACGCCTTACGTGTAAGGACAAATTGCACCACAAAACATAAGCCCAAAAACGCATTTATAGAAACGTGCCTTCATTAAACCAAGTCAACCGATCAGCAATCAACCCAAATTAGTGAGGCACGGTCAACATTTCAACAAAGTAGGTCCAGTCCTTGATCATAGCGATATGCTCTTAAGTCGCCTTCTGATTATATAAATGCCCGCAATCTCAATCGAGGGGCACATCGAGAACATCTTTGATTCCTTTTGGTACGATCCTTGTTATTGCAAAACGAGGACAGCAATTGCACTATTTTCACATCTTTCTGTGGTTATAGCTCGACTCTTAGGGAAGTATCAATTGGAACAAAACCACGATTTTGGAATTCCCAGATCCATCTTTCATCTAAACCAATCCTAATCCACAATAATAAGTTACACAAATTTAAAAATTTTGGTGTCATGGAAAGATGTGTGCTCGTAATTTATTTAAAAAAATCCATATGGCACATTTACGGTACCCAACTTGGAACTTAACATATGCCAGGTCAAATTATGTGTTCATTTTTCTAATCGAGTGATCAACGTTGTGAACTTCAATGACTAACTTGAAATTTTACTCAAACTTTAGTTCCGATTGGTGAAATTTACTCGAACTTCATTTCAATTTTCCTAGGATTTTCAAATTTGAAGTTCACAATTTTATAACAAGTTTGTTCATTTTTAAGATTAGCCAAACTCGTTCATGATCAACTGACAATTGTATTCAAACTTAAGTTCACAATTCTCATGCCTGCAGCCTCAGGATATTCATTTGATTAAAGATTCAAACAACTATGCAACAAAACAAAGGATGCTGACATTCAACAACTATTAAGCCCACAGAAAACTTTTCAGAGTTCATTTGAGAAATGCTTATAAGAAGAAATAGGCTATGGAAGCTTTTCCAGAGAACAGGGTTTCGTTTGTGGGGATGAAAGTGGCAATATACCAGCAAACCATGTTTGGCAAGGCAGACTAGACACTATTATAAAAGAAAAAGAAGTTAAAATAGACGGCTATTTGCATCCGTATACCAAACACACCTTGAGTATCCCCGATCACAATTTATTAGAAGACTTTGTGAGAGAGAATATAGATGACAACGATACCATTCTCTTGTTCCAAGATGACCAAATAGGTCATAATTCTACCTTTCAAGAATATCATAATAACTGTAACAGAGAATCCTAATACCACAAGTAAAATTCTCTTATCACATCAGTAGTCAAAAGTTTTTATTTTACGTGTGTTTGACCCTCATTCTTTACCAATTTTTTCAAACCATTTTTCAACAAGCGTGGGCCTCAGGCTAGACAAAAACGACGGCTTCCTTGACAACAACTAAGGCCACATGGGTTTTAGGCTGTAAGTTGAATTTTGGAATTCTAAACTTTCCATTTCTGCCATATTGATGGTAGGGTTAAAAATGTTGAAGGGTAATGATGTACATTTTCAATTGCATCCGAGGGCAAAATAGTGATCAAGGCTCAACGACATTATCCTTCCCGTATCCATCTCTAACAAAAATCTGAGTGGTGGTAACGTGTTATCAGGCAATTACTATAGGAAAATGAGGTGCGACAAAAAAAAAAAAAAAAACTCATTAAAATAAGTATAAAAACAGTGGCTTTGTCCACTAGGGGCGGGAGATCAACTTCAATATCGGTAAACACCAGTGATGTGAGGGGAAATTTTAAGCAATGAAGTGGACAAGAGTGCTTTCCATTGTCTTATGGCTATGAAGGATGTAACAAACTCTCGATCACCATGTTTACCACCACGCATGGCATGAATCTCCCAAAGCCTTATTATCGAGTGAATTAACATGCAATCTTGCTATACTGTCTAATAACTTACAGTTGGGTGTTCTATTTCTGTCTTTCTTTTTCCTTTTCCTTTGTTAGAAGTTGAAAAGAAGCTTTAGTACACTGCATCCTCAAACTTACATTCATGAACTGAATGAGAACATTTGAGAGATGAACAATATTTGCAAGTGTCCTTGGAAAAATTTCAATCGATAGGAACTTGTTCATTTCATAATTATTCATATTTGACTATCTGTAAGAAATGTAACTTTTAATATCCACATTTGAGCTTCCATTTGTTCCACATTTTTTCTTCATTTTTAGAAAAAATTGTACCGTTGAAGGGCCCCGCTTGGCCATTTTTGTTTTTTTACTTTCACCTCACACTTTCCTTGAATTGCACGCTCCAACGGTACAATTTCTCATTCTCCTACTTGGAATAGTGCCGTCCAAACAGAGGCTGAATATTTGAATAATCTTGAAAATTATCAATTTATCATCAACCAGTATACCAAGAAGTAGCAAAACAATCAAAAGACCAGTTTAGATTGAATAGTTCAATGAACTAAGTGTAAACTAATTGCTTATGTCACCATCACAGAGGCAACTAACTAAAAAGAAAACAGCACTTTGCTTCTTATTCATAAGAGTTCATAAATGTCGGCAAAAGCCATTCCCACTTTCCTTAGTCTATCTTTGGACTTTCTAAAAAATTGCTATAGGCTGGTCTTGAACTTCATGAAACAAGAAACGTTTCTTCTGAAAGTGTTTCCAAGCAAATCTGTAATTATTTTTTGTTTGTTCTAAAAGTTAACGTCCCTCCTTTTATTCGTTAGGAGAAATATTTTAGCTCGCGTCCCATAAAATCATCAACAGGGCTGTTGTTCAGAGTGTAAAACGTAAAGACATTCTCAATTCATACATTTGAACTGCCAAGTTCAGCAACTCAAGTCTTTTATACAACCAAAAGAGGAAGAACTGAAATTTCTGAAGTACTAGACAAGTAAGATATGAATTAGCCTTAAATTAACACCCAAGTTTTTAGTTTGGGCATCCTGTGCTATCTACTGAAGCACCTAGCAGAAAAAAAATGACCAAAAATAAAGTTACAAGCTAGACAATTTTGCTAGTACAGATTTGGTAACAAGGGTTCTAGTATTCTCAACTGCTTCAGTTAATAAAACCTTGTGAAGCTTCAGTAAAGGAGCATATTTGGTGATTAGGCATAAGATAAAGTTGCCAAACTTCAAAGATTTCGAATATTAAAGTGGGCGGAGCATTCTTTTTTCTTTGGAGCCACATCTATCAAAACAACGTAAAAACTAACATTAGTTACTTGTATATAATATTATAATAATGAAGAAGCAATGTGAACTTCAATAGATAAGAAAAATGGGGCCATAATTGTTGCGTTATTTTTCTACTGCAAGTATACGATATCATAACAAGTAATATAGTATACCTTTGAGTCCGAATTATCGTTCCCACGAGTACTTTACTTTAGAACTTAATTAGATTTTTCTAACTTCTATTTGATGAAAGCAAACAAATAATCATGTGTTGTTGTGAATTTTTGATTTAAACGGTTGAAACACAAAGATTGATTGAGAATTCAAAAAATGGATAGAAATTAGGAACGAACAATCTCACATATTTATCACCTTTAGGTCTTAACCCAAGATTCAAGAGCCTAATGTAGTGTTCAACCGAATTCTTCTATGGTATTCAATTTACCCCCCTCGAATTCTTATTGAGCCTATCTAATTAATTCAATCTCATATCTCTATATGAATTTGCCTTAGTTGAATGAAATATTGGTTTTAAGAATTCGTATGATGATCGCAATGTTTAGTATATGTATCTCTACACATTATACTAATATACTGAATTTTACAATATGTCTAAATCTCAAACTCACCTCTCGATTCGTAAAAGATTCACAAATCATTAAATTAATGATCAAGTAATTTAATGCATTAAACTCATAGGAAAATCAGCACATGTATGATAAAATAACAAGAATCTTGAATAGAAGACATAAAGGGTCTCAAGTATCTTTAATATAAAATTTAGCTACCCAAAATAAATGAAGAAGAAAAACAAGTTGTTATTGAATATATCACCGAATTTTGAATATAGATATAGAAAAAGAAATCAATCTTACACCAAGATGTTCTTCCACTTCCAATCAATGCTTCAAAATATGAATTTCTTGATATTTTCCTCCATTGAATTGCGTTCTTCAATATCTCGTTGTATTATTTTTCTCTAATGTATAGCCTCTCTCAAAAGTGCCAAGTCATGTCCCTTTATACTCCTCTCCATGGTTGTATGAATATAGGGTTTCTTATGAGCTCAAAAGTTGGCCAAAAAAAAAAATAAAATGGTGGCGTCTACAGGTGGTGCTGCGGCCAAAATACACTGTTACGCCGCGACGCCACACCTCTATCCACTTCTTCTCCGTGGCACCACGGTGCCACACCTCTGGTGTTTTCTGCTTTGTGGTGCCTCGGTGCCACTCCCATTTCCTCTATATTTCGATTTGACTATTTTGCCCCTTTTTTACCATGCCCATGACCTTGTCTCTTTTTTTTCCCAATTATTTGCGACATCTCACCACTTCTACAACACTAATAAACACATTAAAAGCGTTCACTACTTATAATATCTAGCTCATAATTAAGTTAAAAAGGGAGTAAAACTCGTGAGGAAAACCTACTCATCAAAAACCTCCAAACTTAACAGTTTGCTAGTCTTTGAGCAAACATAAAGTAGATGAGTACTAAAAATCATACTACGAAAACTTAGTCAAATAGCTTGCCCTTTGGCTCAGTATCGAGAACATTAATATCGACCCATGAACAGTTTCAAAATCACAAATCAAGAGTCAAACTCCCATTTATCCAATGCAAAACGAGTGTGCGTGTGTGGAATCAAATATAATGCCGTACATTTACAAGTCAGTTCACATCCCAATCCTCTGTAGTAAATTGTTATCTTTCCTACGCTCGTAGGATTCACACTTCCCCAAACTTGTTTCTTTCATTCTCTCTCCAAGGTGTAACACTAAAGTTTAGTTTATTTGATCAGTTCCTTACACCACTCAAATTTGGTTTAGTCTAACAGGTAACGTCAACAATTTATTCATGTGGTGATTCTCCCAATTATGAGTATTTCAACAGTCAAGTTTTTACCCAGTGATTCAAACCCACTAGTTATCTAATCTCCTAATGATCAGTTCTTACTTGCACCTTTGCATATAATTTTTCTCTTTGATATTTTATTTTTAGCCCAATATTGACTTTACCAATTTTTCTATTCTTGACCCCTATAGCGAGCTTTTAGTCGCTAACTCCCTGACTTTGGAATATCATACTAGGTTTCAAGATACCTCTACGGACTTACTAACTAAAGTAAAAAAAATGCTGGCGTGAGGCATAATCTCATTAAGTGCAATGCATATTTTTTATAAAGGAAAAGCAAAATTTACAAGGGTTAGTTTCCTAGCATTTGATCATCACCAAGCTTATATTAAAAAGTTGAAGACACAAATCTTTTTCACATGCACAGAATCACCACGATTTTAAATCGTTTCCTTCACTAGCTACAACACCCAAAATTATTATATATACAAGGTTAAAGGATATTGTGAATCAAGAGATTAGGGATTAAGAATCTAAGTAATCTTTTCAGCACATCCATATAAATCTTCTTATTCCTGTATGACGCTATACTCAGTTATCGTGCATAAAAGTAATAATGCTTCACAAGGATAAAAAGAAAATTCAACTACATATATGATTTATCCATAGTCGACAAATAATACATGCTCTTAAGTATATTCATCATAGCCAACAAACTATCCAACTTACATAAACATGCATAAGTTTCAACCTTTCCAGTCGTTTGATGGTGACGAGGCATGGTGATACGATGTTGTACCCCAAAAATATGAAGCACCACATGTAATAACCGATTGTGGAAGTGAGTCCCATCATCACTTATGATGGTTCTTGGTGATCAATAACGGTTGAAAATGTGTTTCTTTAAAAATCTACCACTACCTTTGCATCATTGGTGGGCAACACCTTGACTTCTACCCATTTGGAGACACAGTCCACAGCCACTAAGATATATCGATTATTATAGGACGATGGAAATGGATATATAAAATCAACTTCCCATAGATCAAATAATCCTACCTCCAGAATATTATTTAGTGGCATTTCGTGATGGACTGATATGTTACTTATCCTTTGAACACTTATCACATGATTTGTAGAAAATATAGTAGTCCTTAAATAATGCTGGCCAATAGAATCCGCATTGATGTACCTTCACCGCTGTTTTAGTGGGGCCAAAGTGTCCTTCATAAACTGATGCATGAACCTATGATAGGATGGGTTTCATCTCATCCTCTAGCACACATCTTCTGATTATTTAGTCTGCTCCTCTTCTGTATAAATTTGGATCGTCCCAATAATAGAATTTCACTTCATGGAAAAACTTCTTTTGCTGATAGGTAAAGTCTGGATCCACATAGCCACTCGCTAAGCAGTTGACAATGTCTAAATACCACAGAGCCTTTTCCATTTGTAACAACCGTTCGTCAGGAAATATATCATTGATATCCACCTCACTTGAATCATTTGACTGTTCCAGCCTCGATAAGTGGTCAGCTACCTGGTTTTTTGTTCCTTTTTTATGACAAATTTCAATATCAAACTTTTGTAGTAACAGAACCTATCGAATCAGCACGTGTTTAGTGTCTTTCTTCTCGAACAAATATTTCAAATTTGCATGATCTGTGTAGACTATCAACTTTGAACCAATCAGATAAAAATGAAATTTGTCGAAGGCAAATATTACTGCTAGAATTCACTTCTTAGTTATTGTGTAGTTTATCTGGGCATCTTTCAAAGTTTTGTTTGCATAGTAGATGACATGCAAATACATTTCCCTTGCGTTGACCTAACACTGCTCCCATTGCGAAATCACTGGCATCACACATGAGTTCGAAGGGTAGTTCTTAATTCAGAGCCACTATAATAGGTATAGACATTAACTTTTCTTTCAAAGTATTAAAGACATGTAAACACTCATAGAAAAGTTAAAAGACACATTATTTTCCAGTAGATTGCACAGAGGTTTTATAATTTTTAAAAGTCTTGAATGAATCTTCAATAAAACACAACATGTCCTAAACAACTTATGATTTTTTTAACTAATGTAAGTAGCTGCAATTTTTCAATCACTTGTACCTTGGCTTTGTCAACCTCAATACCCTGTGAAGAGATCCTATGCCCCAACACTATTCCTTCATTCACCATAAAATGACACTTCTCCTAATTAAGCACTAGATTCTTTTCTTCACACCTTTGTAACACTAAGGATAAAAGTTCCAAATAGTCATCAAAAAAATCTCCAAATACTGAAAAGTCATCCATGAATTCCTCTATATACATTTTCACCATGTCAGAGAATATAGCCATCATGTATCGCTGAAACGTTGCAGGTGCGTTGCATATGCCAAAAGGCATTTTCCTAAAGGCAAATGTTCTGTAGGGCCATGTGAAGATTGTTTTCTCTTGACCTTCTGGAGTAATGGCTATTTGATTGTATCCTGAATACCTACACAGAAAGCAGTAATGAGAGTAACTTGCTATCCTTTCCAACATCTGATCAATGATAGGTAATGGAATGTGATCCTTTGTTGTGGTATTATTTAGCTTAATCTAATCTATACACATTCTTCACCCCGTTACTAACCGTGTAGGTATCAGCTTATTTTTCTCGTTCTTCTCCATTGTAATTCTATCATTCTTAGGCACAACATGTACTGAACTCACCGAAGAACTATCTGATATGGTATAGATAATCCTTGTCTCTAGTCATTTCAGCACTTTCTTTCTCATTACTTCCTTAAAATTTGGATTTATTCTATGCTAACCATCTACTGAGGGTTTTAACTCGTCTTCCATTAAAATTTTGTACATGCAAATAGTGGGACAAATTCCTCTAATGTTAGCTATGGCCATCCAATTGTGCTTCTTTAGTACCTCCAATAATTTTTTTTCCTCTTCCTCTATCATATCATTAGCAATGATTACTGGAAGTGTAACTGAGTCTCCCAAATACACATAATGTAGATGTGATGGCAAGGGCTTCAACTCAAGAGTTGGGGTCTTCTTCACTGACGGCATTGATGGTGATGGATTGGCACCTAGAGACTCATATTACCAACGTCTCCTTCCCATAGGTTGTTCAGCCAATTGTACAATACATTCAGTTCTTTATGCATTCGCTGAATCTGATTGTGCAATATCTACTTCATGTAGAATTGCTGGACGTTCAGCATCAAATGTATCGGTTATGAGCTCTTTAAGAACATCCACTTGGCAACATGTATCTGAAGTCAATGGGTATTTCATTGCCTTGAACACATTGAATATAACATGTTCGTTGTCTACCCGAAGAAGCATATTCTCATTATGCACATCAATAAGCGCTCTTCCAATTGCCAAGAAAGGTCGTCCTAAAAGTGAAGGGATATCTGAATCATCTTTCATGTCCAAAATGATGAAATCTCGAGAAGATAAATTTAGCAACCTTGATTAACACATCTTCTATAATTTCCTTTAGTCTTTTGATGAACTTTTTAGCTAGTTGCAGCGAGATTGTTGTAAGTTTTGCTTTCCCAAATCAAGAGACCTATTAACAGAGAGTGACATTATGTTAACATTGGCACCTAAATCGCATAATGAATGCTCAAAATAATTCGAACCAATGGTGTAAGGTATAGTAAAACTCCCTGGGTCCTTTAGCTTAGGATGTAGTTTCTTCAGGATAATTGTACTACATTCCTTGTTTAGGCAGACTGTCTCATGTTATTCAAGCTTCCTCTTGTTGGACGAATTTCCTACAAAAAATTGGCATAGCTAGGCAATTATGCAATTTCATCCTCGAAATGGATATTTATGTGTAATTTCTTGAAAATCTCTACAAACTTGGCAAACTATTTATCTAACTTCCTTTTATACAATCGTTGAGGAAAGGAAATTGGTGGCACATAAACTTTGGTGGGACTTGGTGCTCTAACTGTGGATGTTTCTTGTCTCTTTTCCTCATTTGTTGCAATTGGTGAAGATTTTTCTCCTTTATCAACTTTTTCAACTTCTACCCATTGTGTAGTCCGTCTAGTTGTTTTACATGTAATTCTAGGAGTTATACTCCACTTGTAGTTATAATAGCTTGCACTTGCTCCATTGGATTTATCATTATATTGTCTGTCAATGTCCATTGTAGAAGTTCTGTAAGCTGTTGAGCTCTCAGCAATTTGTGTCTCTAGTTTCTTGATAGATACCTGTTGATTCTAAAAATTTGTGTTAATTTGATGATATACCTTGTCTGTCTTTTGCATATATTGATTGAACATCCCTCCCAAACCTAGTTTTTTTCTCTTATTGGGTATTATTTGACCTATTTCCTTGCTGATTATCTAACTGTCTGAAGTTCAGATATTGTCTCCAACCCAGATTATATGTTTGTCTATATGGGTTGATGTTCCGGGACCATTTTGAATGAAATTTACTTGTTCTTAGGATAATCCATAGACAAGTAATTTTCTATGGGATGATTGGCTCTACAATTTTTACATACTGGACTAGTTATCACTATATGTGTTCCTTATGTTTGTGCTTTCACCAGTAACTCTACCTATTTTGTCAAAGTTGCTATCTGTGAGTTGGTATATGTTGTGCTGTCCAATTCATAAATTCCAACCGCTTTCTATTGTACCACTCTTTCTGATGAAAACATTTAATGTGTCGTGGCAATTAACTCAAACAAATCAATGTATTGTTGTATGCATTTTCCAATGATCGATTCACCAGCAAGGAAATCCACCCGAGATTTTGACAATGGTGAAAGTCCGGTGCAGAAATATTGCAATCACCTATGGTGATCCCATGATTTGGACACTTTCTCATTATCTCTTTGAATATATTCCATGCCTCGTGATAGCTCTTCCCATCTTTTTGTTGGAAGGTTTGAATTTCCAATATGGTTTTTTTCTATTTTAACCAGTGGAAAAAAGTTGTTGCAAAATTTTCTAGTTAGTTCCTCCCATATAGTAATATTTCTATGAGGTTCAGCATCTCGCAATGTATAGTGAAATAATATCATCTTGATAGCGTGTTTATTAGCCCTTAGAGCATGAAAATGCTTGCAATTTCTGAGAAATCTGGAGATATGTGTGTTCAAAGTTTCATGAGCTATACCTTAAAATTGGAGAGTGTTGCTGGTCAAGTTGATCCAATCTGCCCTTGTCTGAAAGTTGTTTACCCCAAAATCTAGATATACTATACTGGAGCGTGCGGGTGCTGCTATGGGCATCAAGAACATTGAAACTGGCAAGTCCCCTTCATTTATTTCCACTCGCTCATGTTGATGATCCAATTGTACTGCTACTCTCTCGGCAACTTGTCTAATTGGCTGTATAGGAATAGGGATATTTTGGTCGTCAGCCATTTAATGATGTTGTTTTCATTTGTCTTCTTTGTGTCTTCATTTGAAAGTACGTTTTATCTCCAAATCAAATGGTTCAAGATCGTTATCTTGGATACACAACATGCAACAAATGCCTTTTGTCTTTTAATAAAAAAATTAAATAAAAAATCAAATAACAGTTAAAAATAAAATAAATTAAGACTAAAAGTAAATAGTCTCCGACAACGGCACCAAAAACTTGTTGTATTTTTTCTATTACAAGTATACTATATTGTAACAAGTAATGTAGTTGACATTTGAGTCCGGATTATCGTTCCCATGAGGACTATAGTTTAGAAATTAATTAGATTTTTCTAACTCCTATTTGATGAAAGCAAAGAAATAATCATGCGTTTTGGTGATTTTTTTATTTAAACAGTTGAAATTAATTAAAATGTACAATTCAAATAATGGATGGAAATTTGGAATGAAAAATTTTACCTATTGATCACCTTTAAGTCTTCATTCAAGATTCAAAAGCCTAATGTAGTGTTCAACCAAATTCTTCTATGGTATTTAATTCACCATTCTCGAGTTCTCATTCGACATATCTAACTAATTCAATCACATATCTTTATGTGGATTTGCCTTAGTTAAACGAAATATTGGTTATAAGAATTCATATGATGATCGGAATATTTAGTATAGGTATCTCTACATTTATACTAATATACTGGATTTTACTATGTGGTCTAAATCTCAAACTCACCTCTCGATTCGTAAAGATTCACAAAATTATTAAATTAGTGATCAAGTAATTTAATGCATTAAACTCATAGTAAAATCAACGCATATATATGATAAAATAACAAGAATCATGAATAAAAGACTTAAAGAGTCTCAAGTAGATTACATTGTTTGCTTTAATATAAAAGTGCCAAGTCATGTCCCTTTATACTTTTCTCCATGGTTGTATGAATCTAAGGTTTCTTATGGGCTCAAAAGTTGGCCCAAAAATAATCGTGGCATCTACAAGCGGCGCCACGCCACGTCCAAACTTGGCGCCGCGTCCACTTCTGCTTTGTGTTACCTAGGCGCCACACCTCTGGTGTCTTCTGCTTTGTGGTCCCACGGTGCTACTCTTCTTTCCTCGATCTTCTGATTTGACTATTTTGCCATTTTTAACCATGTCCACGGTCTTGTCTCTTTTCTTTCCTTGATTTCTTCCATCTCACCACGTCTACAAAACAACACTAATAAACACATTAAAAATGTTTACTACTTGTAATATCTAGCTCATAATTAAGTTAAAAATGGAGTAAAACTCGTGAGTAAAACACACTCATTAATAATGAAATGACTAGGGTATGAGCAGGGATGCGGGGTGACGCTGTTGAAATTAGTGTCCCCCTCAATTTTTATGCAATTCATAAAATTTTATGAAGGCAATTACATGGAAGTGTTAATGTGTGTATATTCTAAGTGCTATGGGAAAATGATGCCAAAATTTCAACAAAAGGCAATTGAAACAATTTATCAAACATGTTATGGGTACAAATTATGAAGTGGGAATCCACAAATTTCACAATACCTTCATCAATACCATCATTTTCCTAAGCCCAACCTCCAACAAGAATCAATAAACTCAAACAAATCTCAAGAAACATAGACAAACTAGCAAAATTGAAAAATTTCAAAGTTTAGCCTATTACCTTTGATTTCATGAAAATTGGTAGATTAAAGAGAGTAATACTCGTGGAATGATGTTCTATTGTGCTTAATCTTTAATGCCCACATGAAGATTTGAAGATTTTTGGTGAAAATTGTCGATTGAAAAGAGAGGGAGGCGTCGGTTCGTGTATCGTGTGTATGTATGTGTGTGTGTGTGTGTGTGTGTGTGTATGTCGAGATGGGTTCTAAAACCCATTCCGTCGCTCGTCGCGCATTGAGTCACTTGCAGTCGACTATGTCATTTAAGCCCCTGTTATGTTTTCGGTGGCCTCATGTGTGCGAGGCCACAAGTCAACATGATTGCTAAAATGAAATTATCTCCTTTGCTGAATTTTAACTTTTCAGACCCCTCGACCGTCCCCAAACTTTGATTTACATGCAAAACATGTCTAAAAGGCCAAAAAGTGGTGGAAAAACATGAAAATTATTTGAAACTCAACCATTCCTTTGAAAACAACATTTTTGTATAAGTTTCTTCAACTTCTCATTTTTTACTCCAAAAACAATATTTTTACTCTAATTCACTTGTGCATGCTTTTAACACTCCAAAATTCATGGAAAATACATATAAAACTTGCATGAACGTATGGATTGTCCTAAGAACCTAGTTGGTGGATGAAGATGCCTAATTTAATCTAAACACACTAAACATGAAAAATCCTGAACTAATGCATACAAACTGAATAAAAAAGGGAAGAGAATTGGAGTGCTTCCTAACAAACGATTGTTTATAGTCTACCGCTCAACTTTGTCGTTTAAGCTATTTTGGATTTTCAAGTGGCAGGATTGTCTTATCATTGGCATAGTCAACTCCCCAATAAGCTTTCAATCATTGTCCATTGATTTTGAACCTTCATTGGTGATCTTGAGACACTACCTCAACTGTTCCATATGGATGAATCGATAAAACTGTGAATGGACTTGACCACCTTGATCTTAACTTGCTTGGACAAAATTTGAGGCGAGAATTGAACATTTAAACTTGTTGATCAACCTCAAACTCTTTTTCTTTAATCTCCTTATCATGCCATCTTTAAGTTTTCTCCTATACAACTTTGCATTCTCATAAGCCCCAACCTAAACCCATCAAGTTTGTTCAGTTGAAGGATTCTCTTTTTTCTTGACTACCTTTATATCAAAATTTAGCATGTGAGTTGCTTCATATTCCTTGTGCTTAGGTTCAACCAGTATGTGACATGCTTTTCCAAACACCAATCGATAAGGAGACATCCTGATGGGAATTTTGAATGCCACATGGTAGGCCCAAAGTGCATCATCTAACTTCTTTGACCAATCTATGCGTGATGTATTAATTGGAGCTTCTAGGATTTTTTTTTAACTTCTTGTTGGAGATCTCAACTGCCCACTAGTCTATGGATGATATGGCACTACAACACAAAGTTTGACCTCGTATTTTACCAATAAAGCTGAGAATAGGTGGTTGGAAAAGAGTTTGCCGCCGTCACTGATAATAGCCTGCAAAGTACCTTACCTAGAAAAGATTTCCTTTTTGAGGAATTAAGTCACAACCCCCCAATCATTTGTAAGTAATGCCACAGCCTCAACCTACTTAGACACATAATCAATGGCCACCAAGATATATTGTTGACCATATGAAGAAATGAATGGTCCATGAAGTTAATACCCTAAACATCGGAAATTTCCACTTCCAATATTCTATTTCAAGGCATTTCATTCTTTCTAGAGAAGTTTCCCATTCTCTGGAATTTATTACACTGCTTTACTAATTTAGAAGCATTCATAAACAAAGTTGGCAAATAAAAATTTGATTGTAAGACTTTAGCTAATGTCTTGGTTGCTGCGAAGTGACCTTATATGGAGAAGAGTGACAATGAACTAATAAATGTTTCTATTCTTCTTCTGGTACACAACGACAAAATGATTTGATCCAAACCCGTCTATAGAGAAATAGATAGTCCCAAAAGTATTGCTTGATATCATTGATGAATTTCTTCTTCTATTGACTAGAATACTCAGAAGAATAACTGAATTGGCCAAATAATTTATATAATTTGTATACTAAGGTGTCGATTTGATCTAAAATATTATCTCATCTAGAAATAACTCTTTAATTTCATTTGTATGATCTTCTTCTTGTTTCTCCAAACGAGATAAATGGTCAGCTACTAAATTTTCACTTTTCCTTTTATCCCTGATTTTTAAGTCAAATTCTTGGAGTAGAAGTACCCATCTAATGAGTCTTGGCTTTACATCCTTCTTATTGAGCAAATACTTAAGCCCCGAATGATCAGTATATACAATCACCTTCGACCCAACCAAGTAAGATCTGAATTTGTCAAAGGTGAACACCATTGCCAAAAGATCATTTTCTATAATCGTGTAGTTCAACTAAGCTTCAATAAGAGTTTTGTGGCTTAGTGAATAACTTGCAAAACCTTATTCTTGCGCTGACCTAAAACTGCTCAAATTGTGTAATCGCTTGCATCACACATTAATTCAAATGGAAAATCCCAATCAGGAACACCTAATATAGGGGTTGTGTCCAAATTTTCTTTCAAGGTATTGAAGGCAATCAAACACTCATTAGAAAAGTTAAAATGCACATCATTTTCCAATAAAGTGCAAAGAGGTATGGTTATTTTTGAGAAGTCCTAGATGAAACACTAATAAAAACCAGCATGTCCTAAGAAACATTTGACCTTTTTACTGAAGTAGGCGAAGGTAACATCTTAATCACTTGTATCTTAACCTTATCGACCTCAATATCCCTAGCTAAAATTAAATGCCCTAAAACAATTCCTTCATAAACCATGGAGTGACACTTCTTCTAGTTAAGTACAAGATTGGTTTCTTTACATCGTTGCAACACCAATCTCAAGTGACCCAATTACTCATTAAATGATGACCCAAATATTGAAAAATCATCCATGAACACTTCATTAATACTCTCCATTATACCTGAAAAGATTGATATCATACACCCCTAAAAAGTAGTTGGAGCGTTGCATAGTCCAAATGGCATTCTTCTGTATGCAAAGGAGCCATAAGGATAAGTGAATGTGATCTTCTCCTAATCTTCTGGTGCTATGGAAATTTGATTATATCCTAAATACCCATCCATGAAGGAATATATTACGTGCTCGGCAGTTGAATCTACTAAAGAATCTACCGTAGGCATTGGATATTCATCTT
>CAIGRN010099204.1:0-12464 GCA_903798345.1 Fraxinus anomala
ACCTTTTGAAATTCTTGAAAGGATTCGCGTTGTGGCTTATCGACTTGCCTTATCACCTGAACTCGCAGCAGTGCATAATGTGTTTCATATTTCGGTGCTTAAAAAATATGTTCATGATCCCAATCATGTCGTAAGTTACCAAACTTTGGAAGTACAAAAAGACCTATCATACGAAGAAATCCCGACGACGATTTTGGATAGGAAAGTGCATCAACTCAGAAATAGAGAAGTTCCTCTGGTCAAGGTTCAATGGCGAAATCATGGACTGGACAAGTTAACTTGGGAGAAGGGAGATGAGCTTAAAACTAAGTATCCAGAACTCTTCGATTAGCCAGGTAATTTTCGAGGACGAAAATATTTAAGGAGGAGAGATTGTAAAGTCCCGAATTTTTTTATAGAATATAAATAATTATTCTATATGCTATATTTTAACATTTTGGAAAGTTAGGGACTAAAGTGCATATACATTAAATTTATTTNCGAGGACGAAAATATTTAAGGAGGAGAGATTGTAAAGTCCCGAATTTTTTTATAGAATATAAATAATTATTCTATATGCTATATTTTAACATTTTGGAAAGTTAGGGACTAAAGTGCATATACATTAAATTTATTTATATGGGTCAAATATTTAGATATTGGTAGAGTAATGATAAATATATCAATATTGGGCTTGTTGGATACCTTGTAATTAATAATATTAGGTTCGAGAAAAAGTTAATTCGGATAAACGAGGCTCAAGTTATCGAAGTCGAAAGTTATTATCTTAAAATAGTAATTAATTAAGTTGACTTACACGTGTAGCAAATTTTAAGGTAAGTTGTTAATTGATTTTTTATTGGACAAAGTTTTTGTATAAACAAAAATATATAATAATAATGAGAGCACGTGTGTATGATGTTGGAAAATGTGTCAATTGTTTTCTTTTTTTAATTGCCCTGATTTTGGGAAATTGGTAATGATAGCCACTTTGTTTGATATGGGAAACGAAGTGATTTTTAAATTGTATAGATTACCGGGATTGAGACCTTTTGGAAAGGAAAACACGTTATTTTGTAGATTCTTAGGTTATTTTTCCCTTTTCAACTTTATATACCATACAAACAAAGTAGCCATTATTTACGTTGAAGAGAAAAGGAAAAGGAAAAGGAAAAACATAAATACGTTTTATGGTGGCTACAAGCAACAAAAATTAAAGTTTTGGGAACGTCGATTTCTTGCTTTTTCTTCCAACCATTTTTTTATCAAATGAGGTAGGATTACGAGGTGCAAGTAGTTAGTCCCGTTTAATTTATTTTTTCTTCATGTTGATAAATATTATGCTAATGAAAGTTATGATATGATATGAAATGGCCATTCGGTACCAAAGATATGATATACTATGAGTTTTTACCGGATTTCTAAAGATATGATATGACGGTATGATATTTTTGACACATGATTTAATAATGTTAATCGGGATTGCACCATTAATTCATGTCCTATTGAGTATTCCCATATATTCACCTTCTTTATTTTTCCTTACCTCACAGATTAGAACGGGTCGTTGGTTGGCGGGCGATGAGGTACAGTCGTGGTGCCAAGATTTATGGAACTCAGAAATAATAATCCGGTGTAACAATGCATATTTTTTATATATCACCAATTTTTCTTAGTTCTATTTCGTAGGGATTTATTTAGAAATTTAAAACATGTTTTAAGAATTAACAAATAAATACGATATGCATGTTCTCTTTATTATTTATTGGTTATGAGTTATTCTTTTTATTTCATCTAAGCCTGTTAAATTTCACATATCTATAATGTTAATTTTAATAGTTTTGGTAACGATTTAAAATTTAGATTTTGGGTCGTTACATATCATCAGGAGAACCAATACCTCCACCAACGGCCGTTGCTCCTAAAGTGTTTGAGGAGCTCCGCCAACAAATCGCCATCCTAACTTTGTTACTGAATTAGAGAAATCCGTACCCAACATCGTCGCCACAGGATAGTCTTATGGTGGATGCTCGAGCTCGAGCTCCCAGTCCCGACAGTGGTGACGTTCGGGTATACCTCATATGACCTCGGGCTCAAGATCAATTACGATGGACTCCGTCGATCTTGCCAAGATTATTTAGGACGGGATCGTGGCTGGTATGCTTCAGAATACTCAGACAATACTAGGGTTCACCCCCAACACTCTTTTCACCCCTGAGGTCTTATCGCACCTTCTGCCTGACAAATTTAAGCATCATCAGGTAAATGAGTACGATGGGACAACTGACCCCATCAATCATCTCAACATATACAGAGATATCATGAACTTGCAAGTTGCACCTGATGCAGTAGTGTGCAAGGTTTTTCCTCACTCACTCACTAATGCGGCTGGGGATTGGTTTTCCACATTGGAACCCAAATCCATAACTTTTTTTTCAGACTTGACCGATAAGTTCTCCGCTTTCTTTGCAAGTAGGACAATCGAGTCACTCATGCACATGCTTCAAGGACCCAATGAAAAACTTTACAATTTCATGACAAGGTTTAATAAAGAAAGACTTCAGATTCCTGATGTACACATCACAGCTGCTTTAACATATGCCATAAGGTGTGAAGCGTTTAAAATATCTCTGTCAAAGACCTCTCCCAAATCAGTGACCGACCTACTTACTCGAGTTAAGAGATACATTAATATAGAGGAAACTATTTTTCCAAGGAGAGATACCTCGTCATCAAGTAAGCCCGAGCAAAAAAGGCCGCATGAGTTTAACGTACGTCTAGATCCTTTTCGGGGTAAGCCAAGGCAATACCTCTCCTCTATGACATCCTTCACTCGATTGAACACCACAAAGTCTAACATTTTGATGGAGATCAAAGACCTTAAAGAGCTCAAATGGCCTCCAAAGCTGTGAGGTCTGCTAGATACCCGTGATAAAAGAAAGTACTGTGATTTTTATCGAGATCATGGGCACACGTTCGAAGATTGCTTCGCCTTGAAATGAGAAGTTGAAGCCTCATCAAGAGGGGTTTTCTGGGTGCTTATGTCAGTCAGTCATGACAAGCATCAAAGGAACAATCGGAATAAGGACAATGCTCCTGGGGAAATAAGCAACCAACAGCAGGTACCATTAATACATTGTCGGAGGGATGGCCTTGGGAGGGGACTCGAGTAGTGTGTGTAAACAATACTCTAGAAAATATCCATCAATTTCAAACACTGATCTTGGTAATATGGAAGACACCTCTTTCGGATCAAAGGACTTTGAAGGCATATCTTTTCCTCGTGATGACTCCTTAGTCATATCGACGGTCATTGCTAATTTTGAGGTAAGAAGAATTTTGGTGGAAAATGGAAGCAAGGCTATTGTGTTATCCCATGAAGCTTTCATTCAGATGGGTATTCAGGTAAACAACTCAAGTCGGTTAAAACTCCCATTTAGGGGTTCAATTGTGGAGTCATCATTCGAAGGCATTGTTGGGTTACTTCTCACTTTAGGATCAGAAAGGAAACACGTAACATAGATCACAACCTTCCAGGTAGTTCGTGTTCTTGTGGCCTACAACACCATACTTGGAAGGCCGTTTCTTACTAGAGTTAAAGCCATTGTCTCAACTTTTCACCTGGCAATGAAATTTCCTACAAGTAATGGGGTCGGAGTAGTTCGGGAAAGCCAAACAGTTGCTAGACAATGCTATGTTACCAGCGTTCAAGAAATCAAAGCTTCATGCAACTTCTGGAGCTCAAATTTGATCTTCAGTATCATGGGAGACTTGCTCTAGTGGAAGAATTGCCGGAGGTTGAGCTCAAAAGCCTGGTAGAAAAGTTACCATTGGTCGAGATCTTGATGCTACAACTATGGTTGAACTTATCGGCTGTCTTTCCCACAACATCGACATATTCCCTTGGAAAGTTGAAGACATGTCTGGAATTGACACCAAAGTTGCAATACATAAACTTAATATAAATCCAGATGCAAGACCTGACAAACAAAGGAAGAGACAGTTTGTGCCAGAACAGCGAGAGGTCATTTGAGAAGAAATTGCTAAGCTCGCTAAATTCGGGAAGTCCAATATCCCGATTAGCTCGCCAATGTTATCCTTGTCAAGAAAGCCAGTGGAAAGTGGCAAGGTTGCATTGACTTCACTGACTTAAACAAATCATGCTCTAAAAACAGCTACCATATACCTCGAATTGATAACTTTGTTGACAGCACGTCAGGTCATAAATTATATAGCTTCCTGGATGCCTTCTCTAGATATCACCAAATCTTCATTGCTGGAGAGGATCAGGAAAAGACCTCGTTCATGGTCAATTCAACCATATATTGGTACAAGGTCATGCCTTTCAGATTGAAGAATGCATGAGCAACATTTCAAAGACTTATCAGTAAGGTTTTTACTTACTTGATAGGGAAGAACATCGAGGCATATGTAGACAACATGGTGGTTAAATGGAAGCAAGTAAATTTTCATAGTACTGACCTTGAAGAGGTTTCACTACAGTGGGAAAATACAAGATGAAACTCAATCCTAACAAATATGCATACGGAGTGGCCTCAAGCAAATTCTTAGGTTTTATGATCACACACAGAGGGATAGAGGCCAATCTTGACAAGATCTAGGCCTTGGTCTCTATGGAACTCCTTAAAAACAAAAGAGACATTCAGAAATTAACAGGTTAGATGGCGACTTTGAACATATTCGTATCTCGACCAGAAGACATGTGTTTTTCCTTCTTCAAAGTTCTTAGGGATATCCAAAGTTTTGATTGGAATGAGGAATGTGATTCAGCATTTCGAGAACTTAAAAGAACATTGGCAGCACCTCCAATTCTCACCAAGCCGGAACCCGGTGATACCTTGTTGTTATACTTGGTCGTTTCTCAAAATGCAGTAAGTGGGGTATTGGTAAAGGAAAGTGGAAAGATCCCTGACCCATCTATTATGTGAGTAAAGTACATCTTGATGTCTTGCCTTGGTCATAACTATTAGAAAGCTACGTCAACACTTTCAATCTCATCCAATTGTTGTACTCACAGATCAACCCCTTAGACACATACTTTAGAAGCCAGATATCTCGAGAAGATTATTGAAATAGGTGATTGAACTAGGTAAATTGGATATAGAGTTCAAGCTGCGGCCTGCTATTAAGGCACATGCCTTGGTTAACTTTATAGCAGAACTAACCCAAGGCCTCGGGGGCCAGAGGATAAAGACCCGAGCAAGGCCTTGGAAATTTGAGAAGTCTTCGTAGATGGAGCATCAAACAGCTTGGGCCCAGGAGTTGTGTTCATCATCACTAACCCGAATAAAACTACATAAATCCAATGTGCACTCAGGTTCGAATTCGAAGCCACTATTATGAAGTAGAGTATAAATATGTTATTATAGCTCTAAAACTCGGATACAACCTTGAACTTGAACACATCAACGTTTTCAGCGACTCACAACTAGTGGTTGGATAGATTGAGAGTACTTTTGAAAGAAAAGATGAAAAAATGAGCTTGTATTGTTTAAAGTTGCATGATCTCAAAAGATGATTTAAGAGTTGCAAAATTCTGAAAATTGCCAGAGCTGATAATTCGAAGGCCGATGCATTATCTAGGCTCGTTTTCATGGGCATAGATGGACTCAACATAATGGTACACATCAACATGGTGATAGAACCTAGCATAAATTAGAAGTCAAGCATCATGGACATTGACCATGACCCCTTTTGTATGGACCCGATAATCGAATTCATAAGTAATGAGAATTCACCATCTAACCTCTGGGCAGCAAGGAGCATTAGATCTCAAGTACCAAGATATTGTATCATTGGAGGAGTCTTATTTCGAAGAAGCATTATACTTTCCTACCTCAGATGTCTTAGACCTTCCAAATCACTCCAATTCTTGACTGAAGTTCATGAGGTTTGTGTGAGAATCAAGGAGCTCGAGCTCTTGCCTACAAGCTCATAAAATATGGGTATTATTGGTCTAGCATGAAAGAAGATGCATTGGATTACGTAAGGAGGTGTGACAAGTGCCAGAGATTCGACAATATCATACATACTCCTGGCGAAGAGAAAGCTAACTCATATCCACTCTTCGACTCCTTTTGAGCAATGGGGAATTGACATTCTAGGACCTTTTTCTTTGGTAAGAGGTCAACTAAAATTTATTGCAGTGGCAGTAGAATACTTTATTAAGTACATAGAAGCTAAACCCCTAGTAGTAATCTCGTAGTTGAACCCCTAGCAGTAATCTCATAACCCATGCTCAGGTCATTCGTTTGGAAGTTTATTGTATGTAGGTTTGGGATACCGAAGGTACTCATAACAAACAATGGAAGACAATTTGATAATTCGCACTTCAAAATTTTTTGTGCCAACCTTGGGATTGACCATCAGCTGACCTTAGTCTTACACCCTCAGAGTAATGGCCTCGCCGAAGTAACTAATCGGATCATACTGCAAGATCTTCGAACTAGGATCAGGGATGCTAGAGGTAGTTGGCATGATGAGCTGCAATCCATTATTTGGACATATAGGACTTTCCATAAGAAAGAAATTGGCGAGACCCCTTTTATGTTAGCTTTCGGCATCGAGGCAACAATTCCAATTGAAGTCAGCCTTCATACGTTAAGAAGGCTCGAACCTAATCCCCAAGAGCAAATAGTTGAAAACCTTGACCTACTTGAAGAAGTGCGGGAACAGGCGGCGCTAAGAGTAGCAAGTTATCAAAACAAAATAGCAAGACACTTCAACAACAGGTCAAATCTAGAAGATTCAGAGTTGGAGATTTAGTCCTTAGAAGGGCAGAAGCAGCTAGCCATCCTCCAGAAAAGCTCGGACGGGTCTAGGAAAGACCTTTAGAAGTATGAAAAGTTAAAGGCAGACACCTCGGGAAAACTACTCCGACGGCCTTGGAACGCCGACTACCTAAAGATTTATTACAAGTAGCTGGCCAATTATTTAGTTTTCATTTACTTCGTGTTAGGTTAGGCTTATGTGCCCTCAGTAGTTTATTCTTTCTTAGTTTAGCTCGTGCTTGCATGCTCTTAGACAATTTTCATTTTTAGGCCTACACGACATGTATATTTACATTATTCTATAGATTTTATTTTGACAATAAAAACTTATCTAAACATCTTTTATTAGCGTAAGGTCGTGCCCGCGCATGCAGCTAATACATCTACTTAGCGTAAGGATGTGCACAAGCACACAACTACTCTTGATTGTTATAATCTAACCTGAATATCTCACAATGACAAAATATATTGAGTTAAAGCTCGGGCTATTCTTCACCATCCACAGATAGCCCCCGAGCTCTACCTATCGAAGCCTAAAAATATTACAACTTTCACAAAAGCTCGAACTACTTGCTCTAAAATAATAGCCAAGTAGCGCGCTTGAACTCAACTTATTAAAACTTAGAAACATTACAGCTCTTACAAAAGTTCAGGCTGCAACCAAGTAGCATGCACGAGCTTTATTAAAGCTTAAAAATATCACAACTTTTAAAAGAAAGCTCGAGCTACTTGTCAAAAAATAATTGTAAAGTACCACATTCGAGCTCTACCCGTTAATGCTTGAAAATATTATAGCTTCTACCAAAAGCTCGAGCTACTTTTCAAAAATAATTGTCAAGTGCCACGCTCATGCTCTATTTACTAAAACATGAAAATATTAAGCTTCAACATTAGAAGCTCGAGCTATTTTGTGGCTACTGAAAGCTCAATTAAGAATTGACTTTTACACATATTGAGCTTGATCTGTGTTTCCAGATTAAATATACAAGCATACGAATAACAAATAATGACCATAGTAAATGACAAGACATCGAGCTATTAACCTCAAAAATTAAACGCGCAAGCAAAAATAAGCCCAGGCCGGGCAATGTACTTTACATTTGCAAAAAATATATGAAATAAAGTTCGACGTAGGGGGCCTAATCTAGATATGTTGCATCAGTAGGTTTCCCTGATTAGGAGTCTCGACCTCGTCATCTTCTACATCTTTAGCCTTAGACGCTACAAGGTCGTTCCCGAGCTAGGGATCGACTTTAGCTCCTCGACAATGGGCCTTAGGTCCTCAGGCAGCTTGGTCCTAAAAAGGAGCGAGCAAGTCTCAGGCCATAATGGTATACCCTCTAACCATACTGCCCCAGTAGTGTCTCGAACTCTTTTGACTTTTTGAAGTCTTCCATCGCCTGAGCTCGAGCCATCACAAGCTCGTTCTCGAACCCTTTCCTGGCGTGAATGAGTTCAACCCTCATCTTTTTGCAGCCCCAATTTCATCTCGGGCCTTGCTAGTCTCAATCCCGGCCAAGTCACGCTCAACCTCGAGCTCAAGAACCCACTTTCTGTGCTGCTCGTTTTCCATATCGAGCTCATCTAGAATGCGCAAGGTGCTCACCCTTTTCAAGGCCAAGCCCCAAGCCATGCTCAAAGTCTGATATGGGAAAAACAGGAATGACGTAATATCATGCATAAAAGATTAAAAAAATAAATATTAATAGAGATTGGGATCATACCTTCAGAGTCGGCAACTCAAGGGTAGTCACCCCTTCATAAGGTTCGACCTTGTCAGCATACTTATTAACAATGCTTGGGATCAATGAACATTGGAAATGTTCTTCCATCACGTTTGGGGCGATGACATTGTCATCCAAGTTAACTATCTCCGACCTGGGTACTTTGGAGTGGGAACTCGCACACTTAACTTGGGAACGGGCTATGGTGGAGGGATCGGGCTTTCTCATCTTGAACTCTGTCGAGCCATGCTCGTAGCTTTCTTGTGAGCGACCTCCCTGACTCCTTTTTTCCTCTTT
The DNA here is from genome assembly GCA_903798345.1 of Fraxinus anomala. Classification (NCBI taxonomy): domain Eukaryota; kingdom Viridiplantae; phylum Streptophyta; class Magnoliopsida; order Lamiales; family Oleaceae; genus Fraxinus; species Fraxinus anomala. The sequence continues at coordinate 8,792 of CAIGRN010099204.1, forward strand.
GACGAGGAGGCACCATAGGCTTCCGACCTTTGGCCTTGTGGTGAACGTTTGCAAGGAGTTTGGGTGGGTCGAAAGTCATTTCTAATTCTGCAAAAACAAAAGAAAAGGCATTAACTCGATCTCAAGTTCGGGTAATAGGAAAAAACACATCGGAGGATAAAGATCGTACGCTCGAGGCCTCTAACGTTGGCAAGGTCGAGGGTCTCATCCTCGATTAGATGATAGTTTTTTGCTGTAAGATGATTTGGTTTACTGACTTCAGCCTATCAATTTTTAAATCCTCAAGGTATTCCTAACCCTCATTAAATCTGTCTTATCGGGGATCTCCCACTTCGGGTTTAAGGGATGGTCGAGATCTTGAGGCTTTACAAAAAAGAAACACTCATTCCAACCTCGAAGTGAGCTCGAGAATTCAGGTGTCCTAAACCTCCCTTGTAGACAAGTACATGAAGCAATAGTACCTCGACGAGAATTTCATGTAAAAAACCATCCTCAAGAGGTCGAGCCTAGGCTCGACTCCGAGGCATCTACATAAAATAAAAAAGTATATCAAGAGCCTCCACCATTATGGGAAAATTGGCTTGGACACATACAAAAAGGAAGTCAAGAAGTGGATGAAGAATGGGTAGAGAGGCCACCTAAGTCCGGCCTTAAGCGCATCCTTAAAAAAAGTCATCTCCCACTTTCGAGCATCTACTACTGTCTCAGTCGGCTCTGGGGCCCTAATGTCACACAGTGGCATAACCCCGAACTTCCTAGCTGTCTTAGTAATTACATGTTCTTTATACCTAGTTGGCTCTTTGGGAAAGGTCAAAACTATCATGTCCTCTAGGTGCGAGCTGACGGTACGACCATGGGAATAAGGGACTTACCTACATCCTTAGGGCTGCTAGTGGTCAAACTCCTATACAAACGACTACTGTTATCACTCAACCCCTCACTGCTACCACTCAACATTATACTACTTACAAAATAAATAACTTAAAGGCTCGAACACTTATCTCTTAAGGCGGTCTCTCACAAAACCCACTAGCCCCGAACTCGAATTGCTTTTACGAGGAGTTGAGAGTGAAAAAGTGAAAAACCTCTAGTGGAATGCTTTTGGCTGGGCGTCCCCTTCCATTCGTCCAATCATTGTCAAGAAATTATTTATGAAAGACTCCCATCGTTCTGTAATTTTTGTAGCACTATAGGTCATCTGAGTCGGTTTGCAAGAAGAAGAAGGAGAATGGCGAAATGATTTTTCCTAACAATATTCGGTCCAAACAGATCTGGCGTAAAAAGGAGTTTACAGATGTGGCGATGGATCTGCCAATGGAAGAGGAATCAGCGGAACAAGACGCTAGAATTGTAGATAAACAAAATAGGATCCTGCAGCTAGACATTTTGGTTTCTTCGGCCTTTACTCTATTTGGATGCAATAATGGTAGATTTTCTACCAATCTTAGTGATATGAGAGAGAATGATTCTGCACAAAATGAAGCCTATGCAAATAGAGGGGCCACTACAGATATTGTTGAGGGTACCGTGTATAAAAAGAATTGGGTGACATCTGACACTTTGGAGGTTAATACGACATCTAATGAAAATTATTTAGAGCAGGCTATTGTAAGGGGGGATGCTAATGCCGTTTAGGAAATTCTTGTTATGGACGTTATGGACAATATTGCAAACCTAGTAGTAAGGGGAGAACCTCTTCCCCAAACCTCACCAATGGCACCTATTGTGCATACCGAAGTAACAGCGACGGAGAGGCAGATATCATCTGACGGTGAGTGTGAAATTGATTTACCTGAATTGGAGATGCTGAACTATGACACAGATAATATAATGACAGTTCCATTTAAAAGATGAAGGGGTAATGGTCGGAAAAAGGTGACGCTTAGTATCACCACGAGGTCCCAAAAATCCTATTAACTATGAACATTATTGTTTGGAATGCTAGGGGTGTGGTCTCCTCTAAAAGTAGATTATTGGGGACTGAAAAAATAATATAATCCCTCTTTGTTAGTTGTCAATGAACCTTTTGTGTCTATTAATAAAATTATCGATTGGGTTCGACGTTTAAGATTCTCACATCACACGTCTAATGTTGAGGTAGGAGGTAAAATTTAGATGTTCTAGAACAATGAGTTGTCTGTCTGTTTGAGCAGTGTATCAGACCAAGAGATATCTGGCTGGATTTGGATGGGCTGCATTCGGGTGTTCTTTTCTTTTGTATATGCTAACTATTGCCAGAGGCGTAGACAGGAATTATGGGATCAGTTGAAGAGTTTCAATTTTGGAGATGCTGGATAGTTAGTAGGAGGTGACTTCAACATAATACGGTCCAACGATGAGAAATTGGGTGGTCTGTCCACATCTTCTATGGCCATTCGGGAATTTAACGACTTTATTCATGATTCTGGTATGATGGACATCCCTTTTGAAGGTCCAAAATTCTCTTGGTCTAATGGACGTCAGGGCACACAGCATTTTTGGGCTCGATTAGACCGTATTTTGGTTAATCAAAACTTTAGGAACCACTTTCCTTCAGTTGCCTTTCTTACTTGGAACGCACGTCTTCGGATCATTGCCCGATGGTTTTATGTTGCAGGCATCACTTTAGGTTGACAGGACCCAGACCTTTTCGGTTCTTAACCATGTGGTGCTCTCATAAAGAATTTCTAACTTTGGTGAAATAAAGCTAGGAGATAAATTTGACGGGCTCTCCAATGGTGTGTCTTGGACGTAAACTGAGGAATCTAAAAATAGCACTTAAAACTTGGAATGGGGAGGTGTTTGGAAGGGTGCAACAGAATATAGAGACCTTTGAAAACAATTCGATTCAGTTGGAAAAATCTTTGATGGATTATTTCTCATTGGAGACTAAAAATCAGCTTTTGCAATGCCAATATCAATATGCAGTTTGGCTCGAAAGAGAGGAAGCTTTATGGAGGCAAAAATCGCATATTAAATGGCTTCAAAAGGGTGACAGCAATTGTTACGTGAAAATCCCGCAAGCCTATGATTTCATTGTACAAGTAATAGGAAGTTATCGTCCCACAGGGAATAAGACTCAACTTTAGTGTATTCGATATATTTAAATTCGAGAGTATGACAAAAGATGGTTGAGTTGTATTTAACTCCGTTCTATAACTACGAAAGCAATAAAAAGAGATTTTAAATCAAATATGAGTGAGTGTATTGGATTTCCGACTCCACTAATCAATTCTTAGTTTCAATTCTCAACCAGTGATAATTAACTTAATTCATGCAATTATGATGATCGATAATTCCATTTTTATTTACTATTCTTTCCCAAGATATAATAAACCTATGATTGCCACGAGACGACCCTATTCCTAATCCGAATTCATATGACAAACATGCCAATACGTTCGGGATTATCATACATAATCATACACGTCATAAATATTATTTCTAATATTTATTGTCCGTGTGTTCTATAAACAGTGTTCTACCTACCGTGAGTTTTCCAACACTACGAATAAGCAACTAATCGTCCTAATGGTGCACGAACATTAAAATAATATATTTAAACATATTTATGAAATCACAATACAAGAATTAAACTAAAAACACGTGGACTCGAATTCAAAACTAAGAATCAAATAGTTTCGTCATCCATCCAACACAGAAAAATTTAGCCTAGGACATTATCGAGATTAAA
>CAIGRN010099214.1:0-19736 GCA_903798345.1 Fraxinus anomala
ATTTCGTCCAAAAAGACGGTACCGCAAACGTTTCTTTCAAATCGAAATAATAATCAGTCCTTAATGATAACTTAAAGTCCCTATAGCCTAAACTTTAACTGATTTGCCATCGGCCCACATAAATGAATTTTTTCTGCATCAATTGGTTTTGACAGTTCAGACAACCCCTCATAGACACACTTATGTGAGTAGTGGTACCAAAATTTTATCCACTAAGTGTGTCTAGGTATTGAAAGTAAATTAACTTCAAAACAAACCAAAGTGAGAAGTGCACTTTTCTTAACAGTCAGCGTGGTATTTAATACAGTCTCTTTTTATGTATCCTAGATTTTCACAAAAGTAACAGTCATTTATCCTTTTCAGGCTTTCGTTATTTATTTTGAATCAAACCGAATGCAGCTTTCTAATTCTTTATAACTTGTCCTTAGAAGTACTTGCCAAGTGAGTAATATCATTTTTATCTTGCTTTAGCCTTTCTTTTTCTTACACACAATNTTCTTTATAACTTGTCCTTAGAAGTACTTGCCAAGTGAGTAATATCATTTTTATCTTGCTTTAGCCTTTCTTTTTCTTACACACAATATGGAATGAGGTCATTAAGAGTCTGTTTTCCCTTTTAACAGTTGTAACGACTTTAAATTAGTTGAACTATGCAAGAACAGAAATTAAAACTAAATGCACGAGCAAATTTTCAGACATCTCAATATTTAATACTTTTATTTTTGAAGCAAGATGATACATCTCCATAACGTACTCCTTTATGTTTTCTTTACCCTTATACTTCAGTGAAACTAAGTTTTCTAAAAGTGTGCTAGTTCCGACCTTATTACCTTTTGCAAAACGTTTTTTTTTCCTAATTTCATCAAGAAACTTCTTGACAGTAGTTATATTATTAGAGACGGCGTCCCTGAATGTTGCTGGAATTTCACGTTTCATGATCATAAGATTTTATCCGTAAGGGTAGTAGATTGTTCACTCCTAAATACAAGGTCTAGATTCACACCGCTAAGAACAATATAAACGTTCTCTTTCTAGCCCTTAAACTTTGGTTCTAGCACATGAATTAAATTGATGTTGGTAAATATTGTAGAAGTTGATGGATTAACTAAATAGATAACTTATACTTAATTAACATGTTCACATATGAATCCGTATTGGACAATCAATAATTTCAAATAATGGTAAGTCACATCACAAAAGACCGAGCACAACATTGATATTTAGTTTTTGGACAAAAATACCAACTTGTAAGTGGCATTCTTGGTGTAATTAAATATTGACAATAAATCCGGTCAAACATGAAGTCTATCTTTGAATCGACTCAATGTTCACTTAATGAAAAATTTTACAATTGTCACATATTTATCACCACATATGTTTAAATAATTCAATCAAATATTAACATTCATTTGAGTCGGTCAATACCCGCATGAGTTACGTACACACAACCATCATAATATTCCATATAAATTAATTTAGACAAAAGATGTTACTTTGGTAACATGTTGCTTCAATTAATTTATTTTAGAAAATTAGTAATCCGAAATAAATTTTAGTTCTAGGATTTAAAATTTGATTGCCTATTTAGTCTTTTAATTTTTTTTATTAATCTTCTTTAGCGTAGGGGCACTGGACAGGCAGCACCCCGACACTGCCTTTACTGTCCAGCAGCAACGTGCAACCACAATTTTGAATTCTCTTTCCATATAATACCAATTACATATGCCAATAAAAAGCCACCATAAATATGAATGGAAAGGATTGTCTAGTGCCACATATTCTAAATATCAAGTAATGATGTGACAAATATCCTACTCAAGAATGAATTTTTCCTCTTTTTTTTTGTTCGTTTGTTTTTTAAAGCATATGTTTAATCATTCACACAAACAAAGTTGTTGTCATAAGTTTTTTTTTTTTTTTTTTTTTTTTTTGTGTGTGTAGAACTTAATTTAAAATAACAATAATCAATTATAACCGTACACATTCAACAATTAAGTCCCAAAATCTTAAATTTTGAAATTTAGAGTTAAAACTCACGTCCCAAAATTTCGAAATCCAAAGTATGAATTTCAACCTTAAAATTCTTCTTTGAAAAATTCTGAATTGCGAAATTTATGGCTAAAATTCACATTCCAAATCAAAAGATCCCAAATGAATTTTAACTATAAAATTTTTCCTAAAATCTTAATGTTTTAATATGGAATTGACTCTGATACCACTTGTTGAAACTTTATGAAATTTTAAAATTTATAAAACTAGAAAATATAATTACTTAATTGTCAAGATCATTCACGTCAATTTATCAAGAAAATTAATAACGCGGAACATACCTTAATTATTTGAGAATAATTCTTTAATGATGGACCTGATCTCTACACATATAGTTCAGCCCACACTTTATTTAGATGTTATAAGCCCAATAATTTAATTTTTTATTAGATCACTCTAATTGGACTCAATTTTAAGATAATCTTAAACACAATTAATTACATATATAGGTACACAATGACAAATTAATAAAACCTAACATCCACGTCATCTTTAGTTGTGTGTTGGTGATGCCTGTGTGGGAGGAGAGTGGGCCGAAATGTTTTTTCTTCTCCTTTTGATACGTGTGGACTTGGGAGATCCTGAAGTTCATTGCTGACCCTATATCTCATGATATTTCTTGAATGAGATCACATATTTAATTCTAGAAAAAATACAATGTTGGTATTCGTCTTTGTTTAATACTCTTCTATTATTGAATTCTTTTTAATTAAAGATTTTGATATAGATTATTTATGTGTCTTAATTCGAAGAAGTCATAATTTGATGATAATTTTTTTTTTCAAATCGAAGTTTGTTTCAAAAAACACTTTCGATGCTTCGAATGGTAAAACTGAACTTTCTACCAGTCAAATGAACGTGTGAGAAAACGTGGATTAGGACTGCAATCCATTGTAATTTTAAACTTTATAAAACTAGAAATTATAATTACTTAATTGCCAAGATCATTCACGTCAATTTATCAAGAAAATTAATAATGCGGAACATACCTTAATTCTTTGGGAATAATTCTTTAATGATGGACCTGATCTCTACATATATAGTTCGGCCCACACTTTATTTAGATGTTATAAGCCCAATAATTTATTTTTTTATAAGATCAATCTAATTGGACTCAACTTTAAGATAATCTTACACACAATTATGTACACAATGACAAATTAATAAACCTAACATCCACATCATCTTTAGTTGTGTGTTGGTGATGCCTGCGTGGGAGGAGAGTGGGCCGAAATGTTTTTTCTTCTCCTTTTGATACGTGTGGACTTGGGAGATCCTGAAGTTCATTGCTGACCCTATATCTCATGATATTTCTTGAATGAGATCACATATTTAATCCTAAAAAAATACAATGTTGGTATTCGTCTTTGTTTAATACTCTTCTATTATTGAATTCTTTTTAATTAAAGATTTTGATATAGATTATTTATGTGTCTTAATTCGAAGAAGTCATAATTTGATGATAAATTTTTTTTTTTCAAATCGAAGTTTGTTTCAAAAAACACTTTCGATGCTTCGAATGGTAAAATGAACTTTCTACCAGTCAAATGAACGTGTGAGAAAAGGTGGATTAGGACTGCAATCCATTGTTGACATTTTCTTGAAACATATTTCGTGAGTGAGTGGTATTTCCGAATTTCTAAAATTTGGAAACAAACACTGTTCGTTCTTTAGGGTAGATCCCAACTTGTCAAAGCAAACACAACAAATATCAAATATTCTAATTACTTCTATATACGTACATGGTGCCTCAAAACTGGATTCAACAATCTAAATACAATTATACATATATCCATGTATATCTAATGAGGTATTATTAGTAGCGTTAAATACCACCTCCAATCTTTCTTTATTTGGACTCATATCGACACACTATTAGGAACACCTCTACACGTTACACCGGGACCAGAACTGGGTACAAGAAGCTCATATGGTAGCACCCCAGCACCACATCTATTTCTTAGCTTCGAATCCGTGTTTCTTTGCTCAATTTCCTTTTCTATCCTTCCAATTTCAGCCGAGAACTCGTGGAAGGATTCGATAACCTCAGCATCACCGGACCAAATGGATTGGTGATGTCTCTCCCCTAGGTACTCCTCATCAGGTGAGTGGGTTGATAATGTGTCAACCACGGCCATGAACTTTGTTGCTTGTAACAAACTCGGTAGAGCTGAGAAGAAGTACTTTTGTGGATCTGCATGGAATATGGCGTACTCAGGATCATTTTCATCCGGAATTAATCGACGCATCAGTGGTGGCCTGTTAGGGACATAGCCACCATAGGGGTACTGGCCGAAGTTTAGAGCTGCATGTTGTGCAGATGCTAGCCAGATTATGGTAGTAAGAATTGATGTGAGGTCCTCCGGTGTGGCCAATGTGGGCCACCATTCTGCATGACGGAGATCGGCATGGCCCACGTTGATGGACTCAGCATACCAGGCTTGGAGCTCCTTGTCATTACAGACTAGGCTCGAGTCTGGATAGTAATGATTGACATAAGAACGGACCCAATTCTCAATTGCAGACCATATCATTAGCCCATCTGTTGCATAGGGATAGTCCTCAATTAGTAGTTTTAGCCCATGTGGTTGTGTCGGGTCTGGCACTGCCATTCCTCTGAATGAAAGAAAGGTCATGCTTTAGGACTTCACTAATGATCCAGAGTTGAAACAAAAAGAGCTATGAAGTATTGTGCAGACTTTAGTTACCTTCTAATGAGATCAGCTGGGAGGCCTTCCAAATCGAAGCGCCAGAAATTCTTGTAGGCAGCAGCACTGATTTCCATGCAATAACGTCCAGGAGTGAAGCAAGATTCAATTACACCATCTGCACTAATCAAGCTCTGTCGAGCCAATGCATTGATCTCCAATGTGTATCTCATGTGGGGATCCAAAAGCTTAAATATGGGATGCATTGCACTCAATTGCCTATGTGCTGCCAATATAAATGGTTCCATTGTTGCATGTGTGCGTAACCTGCATCGATCACAACAAATAATGATTTGCTTAATATTAGATCATTATGTGAGAAAAATATTTTACTCTAGCTAGTCGTGGTCCATCTATGGATGGTGAAATTAAGGATTTTTCGTACCAATGGTTGACAAGTTGATGGACACCGGCATCATTAGAGCAAACATGGGCTTTAGCCAGCTTCCACATCCAATCAGTGGTGGCATCTACTGGTGGGGTCACCACCCGCTTTGAACGAGAACTTGGAGCTGTTTGTGGGAGGCTTAGCTCTATGGCAATGGGTTTGAGAGTGCCCAAATCGGTCAAGAAAAATATGGTACGTGTGGCATATGCTTTACGGCCATCAAGTGAATTAATGCAATCAAGAAATGGTAGGTAGATGTCATGGTAATCAATGATAAATAGCTTTTTTGCCTCCAAAGCCTGCAAGAGTAACAAAGAAAAGAAAAAACTGATGTTTGGTCGATGATAGAAAACGATGTACACAATGAGGACCACGATCAATTCAATTGTCTTTATGAGGAAGAAAATTTTACACAATGTATTGACTTTGGATGAAAATATATAAAGCGACTTAAATTGACATAATTTTACACTTTTCATGCACTCTACGTGGTGTGTACTACTATCATTGAATTGTGTTATTCAACAATATTTTCTAATGCATTTAAAGTAAGTTTTACCTCTTGCACAGTCATCCCATTGAGATTGCCAACAACGTGTTCTTCTTTGAGAGCAGATTCTTGTGGTCCAAAGATTTCAGGATCAAGCTTGCTGACCGGTGGAAAATTATGAAGCCTTTCTATGCTAACGGGATTAATACCTGCAATTGCTTGGCGGCCAAATTCATCGTCTCTCAGCCATGCAAATTTGTCCTCTGCAGGCATGCAAGCAAGATGTTAATATTTTGCTATTGCATCCATGTTTGTAACTATGTATAGACAATATCAAAATTTAGGTTTAAGTGGATTCAAAAGACAATAAAAGTACTATACTGTATGTTAAATGAGTTAGGCAGCCTATGGACCACGAAGGAAAAGTAGAAAATTGAAAGTGTACACGTCACACCAGAATAATCAATAGTTACCAACTAAAATCACTTAAAATTGGCTACTATGTCTAAATGGGAGTGTAAAATCACTTGTACAGAAAATTTGAAGATTGAAGAGGAGAGAGGGGATTACTGACTTGATATAATTTTTGGAATGTCATATTTGAGTAGACCCCCTTCTTGTATTCTGCTGACAGCTTTAGGCAATGAAATTTTCTTGAAGAGTTCATCCTGAAGTCCAAGTTTCAGAAGTAGGCCTTCACTGTAAAGGCTATCAATATCAGAAAACCCCTTGAAATCATGGTTAGTAGCCGAGATGCTGGCCATTATCGATGGTATTAGGTTGTGAAGCAATCCCTTCAATCTCCCAGTTGAGAAAGCATTCATTTTAGACTCCTCAAATTGCTCGTCTCTTGGCACATACATTGGCAATGGCTTCTCCACTCTGCTCTCAGCATTCATATCTGATACACGCATGAAATACACATTAAGTAACATGATAACATCAATTTCCGCAACATACAAATAGAAATAATCCCAATTGGTGCATAGAGAATCAGTTTAGGACATAGCCTAACCAGTGTCAGTTGGAGGGCGTCCAGTGCGACATCGTCTAGGATACGGGATTTTTTCACCTCCAAGTGTCGGTCGAACAAAATCGATTCCCTTGTCTGGATTACCCAGATCGTTATAGATGTCAAAGTCATATGTTCTATCAGACAACTTTCGTTCTCCCAGGCCATCACCTCTGAGATCTCTAAGCTCCCTTTCTCTTAGTGCTTTCATCCCTGCCGGTGTTTCATTGGGAAGATATGGCTGTTCGAAGTAACAACATATATTAATTTACTTGGTACTCAAATAACGCAAAAGTTAATTGGTTGTTGTTATCCAGAATGGTGCCTTTTTCATCATGAGGAATAACTTGTAATGCTCAAATCTCTACTTGGTTAATAAGACCAAAGATTCTACTTTATCAAGAAAAGGCTATAAAAGATTATCTTTAACTTCCTTTGCGTTCTAAGCATGAACTTTAGCCAGAAAATTACAAATCGAAATAAAATAATCAATCAGACAAGTCCTAGGCCCAACTGAATATTTTCTAACTCCAAAGAAAAGAAAAATGAGAAATAATTCAAAATAGGAAATTGGTGAACTTCCCAGTTCTCATTCATAAAGGTCCTTAAAAAAAATTGTGCCTTGTTTGAAATGCAAACATTTACATTCAAATAATAATTATTTTGAAAATTCATTATTGGGGGCCAGAAATGGTCCAATTCAGCAATTGTTTGTCAGCAGCATAATTCAATTCATTGTTAGACAAATAATGTCGATAGTCTTAAATGGAGATTTGGCTGGTCTTTAATGTGTCAAATCTTGAATTGTTGGCAAATGGAAAATCAAACTAATAAAATGAAAAATAAATAAATAAATAAAATTAATACCTTATTAGAGAAGAATATTCTCTTTCCAGGATGGTCTTTCCTGGACTGAACCCATGAATTGCAGGAAAAATGAACTGGACCACATGCAAAACCTTCAATGGTAATACTCTCCAATAAAAACTCTTGCCGGTGCTTATTAATCACTGTGATTGCCCCTGGAATCCCAAAATTTGAATCCACCACAAATTCTGCAATGTAATGAACTCTTTCGGTTTTAAGGTTTGATTTTTCTGACCAGTCCTTCAACACAGCTTGATTACTTTTCTTCGGACCCTTGGTTTCTTGAAAATAAGAGAAAAAACATTATAAGTTTTCAGTAAAAACTCACAGAAATTTCTTTAAAATTACAAAAGTAGAAAATGGCTTACTTGGATCAATATCTGTGCTAACAAGTTCTAACACAACATTTCTCCCAATTTTGTCAGTCAAAGCATCCAAATGCTTGGCTATAGTCTCCTTCAAATCTTCCTTATGCTTGTTTCTTACAGTAACAACTGCTCTGACCTTGAATTTCACCGCTTTTTCAGGCACCACTTTTACCAAATCCAAATTCTCACTTATTGCTGCCACAAGATTAGGAATCCTTGATGCTCTTTTCACTTGAATTCTCTTTCTCTGGGCAGGAACCAGAACCGTATTAGAACAGAACTGGCTGTGCTTTCGATTTAAAAGAAAATTTGATGAGCCAAGAAATGAAGATTTCTCCATCAAAGAAGAGCCCATGATTTCTCCAACCAGTGCCATCTTTGGTTCTTGATTTCACTTGGTGGGTTCTTGAATTTATCTTTTATTCGATCAAAACAGTGGGCGTTTTCTTTTGAAGAGACTTCCGAGGTTACGGAATTGAGAGGCTGATCAAGAACTGGGGGTGCATGTATAGCGAAAATGGGTACATACATATATAGAGAGAGAGAATTATGACAAAATTATGACCTCACCGGCCAAAGAGTCAATTTATTTTTATATAGGACGTATCATTTAAAATAAATGACATAGTCGTGCAGCTCGTGCTATATATTTTGACATGAGAATTTCTACGGCTGCCGAGTCTAAACGAGTTTAAAGTTTCAAACGTAAGAACGCGGTGTGGGAAGCTAAACAGAAAGTGCTACTTCAAAGGTGATTTTTTTGCAATTACTGAGCGGACCTATAGGTCCTTCTCTTTTACAAGATTGGCAATCAAGTCCTAGTTTTAAATCGAGCTGTTCATTCTTATATCGTTTACATCTTCTGCACCTACAAGTCACAATTGATCAACACACTGTCCCAACTCATTCCGTGGTGTCCATCAAGTTGGAATGTGAATTTTAGTCATAAATTTCAAAATTCAGAATTTCTCAAGATATAATTTTAGGGTAGAAAGTCATAATTTGAAATTTTCAATTTGAGATGAAAATTTTAACCTAAAATTCAAAAATTCGAACGTTTTGGGGAATCTTAGGAAAAGAATGAATAGGGGCAGTCGGAGCGCGGCGGCGCCGCAATGCTGCAATTTACATCCTAAAATTCAAAAATTCGGACTTTTTTGGGAAATCTTGGGAAAATAATGAACAGGGGCAACCGAAGCGCTGTAACGCCCTAACCGGTTCGATCCGAAAAGATATTTTTTTTTTGGCAACGAAAGAAAAAAATAAAAAATATATATATAAGGGGATAATTAAATTTCAAATCTTTGTACTAAAATTTATTTCGGATTACTAATTTTCTAAAATAAATTAGTTCAAACAACATGTTATTAAAGTAACCGCTCTTGCTTAAATTAATTTGTTTGAAATATTAGGAATGTTGTGTATATGTAATTCATGCGGATACTCACCGGTCCAAGGAAGATCAATATATGGCCGAATTATTTACACACGTTAATAAATATGTGACAATTGTAAAGTTTTTCATTATGCGAATATTAAATCGATCCAAAGATAGATTTGATGTTTGACATGATTTATTGTCAATGTTTAATTACTACATCAAAAGTACCACTTACAAGTAGATATTTAGTCTTTCATATTTATGTCCAAAGACTAAATATTAATGTTGTGTTTGGTCTCTTGTGATGTGGTGTACCATTATTTGAAATTATCGATTGTCCAATATGGATTCTCATATGAACATGTTCTTTAGGTTTAAGTTATTTATTCAATTAATCTATCAATTTTTGTAATATCTGTCATAATCAATGCAATTCTTTTGCTTGAACCAAAGTTTAAGGGCTGGAAAGAGAATGTTTGTATCTTTCTGACGACATAGATCTACACCTTGTGTTAAAGACTGAACAACTCAATACTCTACGGATAAGAGTTCCACTAATAAAATGAAATTCGAATTAGCGGGATTGTTCAAACCGCGTGAGTCTTATGATCATGAAATGTGAAATTTCTGTAACACTCGAGGATGTTAAGGTAACTACTCCTAATGAGTTTCTTTACTTGTGGGCAATGTCAAATCAGTTCCTTTATTTTCACATTCGATCCACTTCTTGATTGGGATTTTAGCATAATTTTGAATAGGATCCACTTCTTGATTGTGGAAGATTAAAGTACATTTGTGTTTTCCTCCGTGAGAAAATCAAAATTGTATATTCACATGCTAAAAATAATGTTTGGGTGAATGAGAAATTGAAACTCAAAGTACACACATCGAAGCTGGAAAGTGTTGGAAGGAAAAGCTACTATAAAAGCTTGTCCCAAATAGAAAACATGATAAGGCTTTGTCTAGCTTTGACGCCTGAAACTGTTGTGGTTAAATGGGGAAATTAACTCATCCTCATGGAGTTTTTAAAGAAACAATTTCTTTTGGTTCAACACGCGAATTTGACACAAACTGCACTCTCTTTTACAATTCGAGTTTCTTTTGCCTGCTTAGGGTCTTTAGAGCTTTTCGAGTTCTTGGCAATAGTGTTCAGACAAGATTCCATCAGAGTAGAATCTTGGTGCTCAACTTTCTACCGATTTCATTATTGTATCCTGAGAGACGGATGTTCGAATAAACATCAAGCAAATATGATAGAAGGGACAAATACGTTTTAAAGATATTGTGTCACGTGCTTCGATTTGTTAACTCTGTCTCTATTCATAATCTTTGCCAAAAAATTTCTTTCTGTTCGTTTAATAAATATATATAACAAATGGTACTCGTGACTAGAAAAGGAAAATTGACGAGGGAAGTAAGTGACAAAAAGGAAAAGAAAAAAGAAGGGGAGACAAAGGACGGAAATTTCTCATCGAAAGAAATTAAAAAAGATTTTTTATAACTCACAATGCAACTAGTAACAATATTCTCCACACACGAGGAAGAATTGTGCACGAATTTAGACAATCACACAAACGAATATGAATTAAGAATAACACATGGCAGCCAAGGATAAAGGGAAAAGGGCGAGATAAGAGGAAAAAGGTGAAAAAGAAAGTAGAGAGAAGAAAAAGAAGAGAAAAATAAGTATGTTCGTTGTTTATAGAGAAAAATCGAGAGAGTGATGTACGAAAATTTGTAATTGAAGTTGAATGATAAAATTGATTCTCCTCTAACCAAGTTTATTGAACTATGAAACTTGTATTTCGCGCATTCACTTGTTTTTCCTTTTCTTTGTATTCGTTATCTTGTGGGATGATTTTTTCCCGACAAGCTAACAATAAACGTGCCTAACAAGGGATGTATCACATGTAGGGATTGTTTTAGGCGTGGATATCGTGTATATCATTTCTTGAATGATTTTGAGGATAGTCGATTAATTTTTTATAGTTGTGGCATGTTAGTTAAAAATCCCTTTGAACTTGAAAATGACTGCTACCTTGGAGTCTTTGACCACTGCCAACAGTTAGGCAGCTTCAATTCCTGTCAACCATGGATCAATGAGAGAATCCAATTGAAATACCATTTCCCTTAGTATATACCTAATTATTTGAAGAATTTTCTCGATCATGAAAATTATGCTAGAATATTCAACTTTTGGATAGCATTCATTCACATTATTTTAGAATTATGAGTGTGTTTGGCAATTGAATTGATTAAATATTATTTTGATTCCATTCAATTTTTGGTGTAAATAGTACATAATTAAGGGTCATTGGTAGAACATTCGATTCTTGTTGAAGAGCTTACATATAGAGTTACATTAAGTCGATTTTCTTTAAAAACTCTTTTAATCGAACAAAGTACATTGAAAAATTATCTTAATACATTCAGAAGCGATTTTTGACTTTTCAAAATCACCGTAAAAGGGCCCAATGTCATCTAGCTAACATATATTATTTATATCCGGTCAAATCATATTCATCTGTCTAGACATTCCAAGATTTTTTTTTTTTTTTTTTTTTTCTGATTTAACACAAATTTGATGTCCTTTTCCCTTTCTAGAGTTTCTAGACAAGATGTGCTTTAGCAAGAAATTTTGGCCACATTAAATCAATATTCTTCTTTCTTCGCCAATTTTAATTCTAGCTTTCACTTTAATTAATAAACTTTCTCCTGTTATTAGTCATCAAACAACGAAAAGAGACATTGAAGGAAAAAAAAACCTACACGAGAAAAATGCAACAACGACGTGTGATGAGACGTGTATTATGATTTTACTTTAAATAGTTTGAATTTATTTATATTTTCTAAAAAACAAATTTAATATTTGCATGCATTTTGTGCACAAAAGAAACGTCTTGTTTTTTTGAATTCATTATATGTATCATTAAATCATTTTTTAGTTAGCTAAAAAAGTTAATAAAAATTTTAAGCCAAAATTAACAATTAATTCCAACAACAAATTTCATAGAATTCACAATTTTTATTAATTTTTAAATAATATATTTTATTATTTTTTATTAAAATCTACTAAAACTATTTTTTAACTAAGTCAAAGATGGTTGAATAAAATATATTATACCACCAATCATAGTGCAAGTACAAGGCAATGTACAGTAACAATAGGTTTTGCTATGTATACATAGAGGCTGACACCCCTACCGTGTACAACCCCCCTTATAATAGGGGGGCTCACGAATTTTTATTGAGCGTGTACCCTCTATTGTGAGGGGGTGTAGGGGTTTAGGAAAACCCTAGTGATGATTTATCTCACTCTTGTTCTGGCAGAGTATTGTGTGAATAATGTTATGTATGAGACACATAAATTAATATTAAGAATGTTGATCAATGATTATTTAAAGTCCATTTGATGGGACTTATTTTTGTTTATATTTCTTGAGGAAAAGTTTTATGGAAAACATTACCTTAATTATTACTTTGAAATTAATTTTTAAAAGAATTTTAGCTTTCGGAAGATCTTTTAGAGGAAATCACATTGATCCAACATTTGTTTTAGAAATTCTTTTAACCAGAAGAAATGCTTTTATAAAATTAATCAAACGAGACTAAAAGTTTCTTTTCACTTCTTAAAAGTCACGCCAACAAAACACTTAATACCACATAAAATGGTGTTTAACATCAACAATTCAATGTTATATAGCATTGCTCATACCACCCATCTAATTTTGTCCATCCAAATACAATTCAAAAAAACACTAGCATCCACACATCAATATCGTCAACCCTAAAATAGTAAAGCACCAAGTGCACCTGTTTACTAAAAATTTCGCAAGCGTACGAGATTGTTTACAAGTAATATGTAGTGAGTTATGAATATCGTCCAACAAGATATAAAGTTCAACTTTAGTATACTAGTTACTATCAAATTTGATAAATGTAACACAAAAGAGATTGATTGTTAGTTTACGTTACTAATTTTAACTATGAAAGTAATAAAGATTGATTTTTATCAAATAACGAAATGAATGTATTGGATTTCAAACTCCACATATTGACATCTAGTTCCAATTCTCGACTTATGTTAATTAGTGTGGTTAACGTGTTTATAACAATTGATAATCCGATAATATTCAATATTCCTTTCTAAGATATATCAACATTATGTTTAACACGACTTGATCATATTCCTAATCCGAATTTATATGAAAAACATTGATTATCACACGCAATTACACACGCCATAAATATTATTCCCAATATTTATTGCACGTGTGTTAAATATACAGTATTCTACCTATTGTGAGTTTTTCAACACTACAAATAAACAACTTATATGTCTTAATAGTGCGCTGACATTAAAACAAACATAATTGATGCATATGAAATCACAAACACAATAATTAACTAAAAAAACAACACCCCTCGAATTAAAAACTATAAATCAATAGGTTTTGTCATCCATCCAATACAAAAAAAATTTAGTCTAACATTGCCATATGAAAATTACACAATTGAAAGAGAAATGACATCACCCGAAGCTAAGAAACTTGAGAGGAACATGAAAGCTTTAATTCCTCACTTGAAATTCGACCCCAAAAGATGCATTCGCTCTTTGAATGTAAAAATCTTCTATTTTTGCTCAACTATGATAAAAACTCGATTTTTATGATGAGGTGCGTGCCTAGGCTTAGCCAGGGCACGTGCCTGGCTTGTATGAGGTAATCCTTTTTGGTTGAGGAGCGCGCCTTGGTCTCTCTTTCCCGATATTCCATTGACATGATTCAAAATTCATTGGAAATTTAATTCAAAGGGTTACAATTTTTTTAGAAATATTATTTTTCCAATTCGAACGTTTACTGTGCCAAAAATGGATCTCAATCTAAGGCTAAAAATATGGAGCATAACTTTTTTTGCTGGAATTGATGTGTGATAATATTTTGACTATATTTTATCCATTTGACTTCTTTTCTCATTCAATTGATACCTAAGACTTTCAAATTTTCATCGTGATGTCCGTCATAATTTTTAAATATTTTTACTTTAATCCCCAAACTTTGGAACTCTTACAATCGAAGCCATTTTCATCATTTTTTTTTCCAATCTTGTCATTTATGTCGATTTGTACCTAACAAACATAGTACACATAGAATTAAGCCATAATTCATCAAAATTACCAATAAATACTCTAACTTAAAAGGCCCAAATAAATATACAAAATACACTTATCAAACCCTAAATTTGAATATTTGTTTGTTTTCAAACAAACTATAAATCAGATGACATGCCATAGGTCTTGGGATTAAAAGTTTCGTGCCAATACAAAAAGTAGTTTTAAAATCATATAGAAGAATCAATTTCAACCTGTTCAATATAAAACTCGGCATGTGTGTGAAAACTTATATAAAATATCACAAAGTCATTTTTTGTTCAATTCTCGACCCTCAATAGTCAAATGTCTTCTTTCTTCACCTGTGAGATACACGCTATCAAACTTAGTATTTTCACTCATTTTTACTATGTGTAATCCTAGATTGAATTTTAGATAATCTTAATCCTTACACTCTCTAGTTTGTATATGCTTCACTAGTAGCAGTTAAACACTTCAACAACTAAGGATTATCCAATATTTCTACCGCTTCAACCTATAAGACTCAATTAGTTAATTATCTGTTATTAAATGTCTTTTTCTTTCAGACAAGTGTTCAGGGTTAATTAAAGTATCTAGTTTTTTTTTTTTTTTTTAATAAAATCTTATGTGCGGACTTCTCTCCACTAAATTTTTTTCAAACGACCATTGTAACGAGTTTTTGGCCAATGACTCACAAGTTAAATGACTATATGGTATCAAATTCTAAATACCCTTGGTTTAATCACTAGAGCCCTGAAGATTGAAGAAACGTCTCACAATGAGACCTTTTTTTCATTTTTTTTGCCATAATTAGTGCAATACCTCTTAATAAACACTCATTTTAAAAATCGGCACCTAATTTAAGATTTTCACCTCATTTTTATCTTATTGAACATAGACAATCCACACAAGAATTTCACGCATGGAATCCTTAATCATATCAATGTCTTCCTATGATAGTTCAACCATCTCCAAACTATCCTAAAATTGGTTTATGGATGTATGTAATGGTTGTCTTTCTTGGTTTTAACAACTAAATTCCACTATTTTCATTCTATTCCAATATATGAACCACAACCACAAACGGATCCAAGATCGAACTAATACGGAAAAAAAAATACACATAAAAAAAATTACAAGAAATTTTCATTTACTCCAAAAAAAAACATGTCGAGGATTGGACTGAGCTATAGCCCCGGCCCAGTCCCCCCTAAATCTGTCTCTGACCACAACACTTATTCATGATGCAAAAAGTAAAAGTCTTGTGCGCAAGTAATATCAAGTTTTACGTCAATAAACAGCAATTAATCCTAATATGTCATATTTCCACTATTCCTAATCTAACACAAAAAGATATACATCATTGCCAACAAGACAATCCAACCCAAACAAGCACACAAAAGTAGTAAGATCAATTTTTTTTTCTTATTACTATATAAGACAAAGTAAGCATGCAAAAACAATTTAAACACACAAAATCGACGATGATATTCCACTCCCAAACTTAGGACGCACGTTGTCCTCAATGTACGAAACTACAACACTAATTATGCAAATATAAGGGCAAAGATGAAAAATTGAAGACTCTTATTTAAGTCGAAGGTAGTGGCAGAAATGGTGAGGTATTGCAATAGCTTGATGGTCCACTTGATCGCGTCGTCCCCCTTGGCCAGTGTTGATTGAGTGTTCTTCAATGTCATGTTTCTGTAAAATAAATAAAATTCAAACATTAGCGACAAAATAACTTAGAACAATTAATACTAAGTCCAAAACATTTCATAACCAACAAGAAATTCAAGGGACGAAGAGGAAACGAAACACGATATAGGCAGGTTTTTTTTATACATGGATGATGACACCTGAATAAAAATAAACTTCATATCCTATATCTAGAAAACGTAGTAAATAAAAATGAAGAAAATTGGATTGCCTTCCAATAAGTGCTTGCTTATAGTCATTAGCTTAACTATGGCAATCTGCATCATGAAATTCTAAATAAACTTTTGATACCTTGCTCAGTTTGCTTCTTTTGACTTTTCTCAACTCTTCGTTGATTCTCCAAATCTCAACCTTGCCTTCTTCAATATGATATGACTTGCCTATTCCATCCGATTTAAAATCAATTATATAGACTTTTATCTTCTCCTCGAGCATAATCACAAATTCAATTGTTGAACAATTAATAAAGTGAGGAAAATGTGATTGTTTCACCATGGCCCCCCCAATTTAATTACGTTAAATAAAGTTATCAGGTGGCATGCACCTAGGCTTAGCCAAGGCAAGCGCCTGGCTTACTTGAGACGCTTCAGACACCTCTTTTTGGTTGAGGTGCACTCCTCGCTTGTAGGCGAGGAAATGCGCCTAGGTCTCTCTTTAGAGCAATTTTCAGTATTTTTGTCATAATTGTCTCTCTTAATATTCGATTGCGGTGATTCGAAATGCGTTGAAAAGCTAACTGAAAAGGCTACAATTCTTCTAAAGTTACTTTTTTTTTTTCCAATTTCAATGTTTACTATGCCAAAAAGGTCTCAATCTAAGACTGAAAATTCGGAGTATAACTCTTTCGGCTAGAAATTAATGTGTGATAATGATTTGTCTATATTTCATTCATTTGACTTCTTTTCTCATCCAATTGATACCTAACACTCTCGAATCTTCATCGTGAGTTCCGTCATAATTTTTGAGTAATTGCACTTTAGTCCCCAAACTTTGAATCTCTTATAATTGAGCACATTTTCACTATTATTCTCCAATTTTATCATTTATGTTGATTTGTACCTAACAAACATAATACATATAAAATCAAACCATAAGTATATTCACTATTTAATTTTTTTAGTGTTTACAATTCTTTATATACTATTCTAATTGTAAAAGGTTTGTGCCTCTTTATAGGCACACTTAACACATCATATTGCATATATTTGACGAGATTCTAAATCTATTTATGAAAATAATGTGATTTCTATAAAAACAAATTTAAGAGGGAAAAAAAGGACCCGTCAATTCTCTCTTTTTGTCATATGGAATACCGTCCAAAAATTAAAGGGATAAGTATACTTTGCATGAAAACCACTAACATTAAAATTTCAAAGCAAGAAGGGATTTTTTTTTTTTTTTCCCCATTTTACAAGATCACAAGAAAAGCCAATTAGATAAATTGCATTAAATCTTAAATGAGCTCCAATCCAGGCTCTATGGTTACTAAAATAACTTGCAAAGTCTTTTTGTCTTTTTTATAAACTACGACTATGGAATAATTCATTCAATTACTTGAAGTGTGACCAAGATTTCTTGCTCTTTTATAAACTACGACCATGGAATAATTCATTCAATTACTTGAAGCGTGACCAAGATTTCTTGCTCTTTTGGAATTGACTATCGAACGTTGATAAGTAGAAAAATCAAAATGTTATTAGTTTTCACTTTGATTAATCAACTTTCTCCTGTTATTAGTCATCAAACAATGAAAAGAGACATTGAATTGCATAGACACCTAGGAAAATAAAATCCTACACGAGAAAAATGCAACAATGACATGTGATTAGACGTGTATTATGATTTTACTTTCGATTTATTTATATTTTTAAAAAATAAATGTAGCCCCTATTTGAGCCCCATTATTCTCAAAACTTATTTTCAATCATACATTTTCCTATAAAATAATTTTACACGCAAATTCAAAAATTTTCTCTATTTTCGAACATTCTCTAAAAAATCACTATTCAAAAATGTATTATCCCCAAAAAATGGGGCTTAAACAGGGGCTTAATATTTGCATGCATTTTTTTTTTTAATCACAAAAGAGACATCTTGGTTTTTTGAATTAATTATATGTAATGTTAAATCATTTTTTTAATTTAGCTAAGAAAATTGGTAAATGTTTAAGTCAAAATTAACAATTAATTCCAACAACATATTTTATAGAATCCACAACTTTAATTAATTTTTAAACAATACATTTTTTCATTAAAATCTACTAAAACTGTTTTTTTAGCTAATTGAGGTTGAATAAAAGATATCATACCACCAATCATAGTGCAAGCACACGACAAAGTATAGTAACAAAGACTTTACTAAGTATATATCAGAATTGACACCTCGATTTGCAGACCCCCTCACAAGAGGGGTCCACGATTTTTTATTGGTTGTAGGCCCCCCTCTTGTGAGAGGTTCTGTACACCAGTATGAGGTGTCAACACTGGTGTACAAATAACAAAATTCATAGTAACAATATATCTCATCCTTGTTCCGGCGAAGTACTATGCCAGCAGTGCTATGTATGTGACACATAAATTAATGTTAAGAGTGTTGACCAATGATTATTTATGGTCCATTTGATAGAATTTTTATTTTTGTTTCTGTTACACGTAGAAGAGATTTCTGAAAAAAAAAACCTTAATTATTACTTTGAAACTCATTTTTAAAAGAACTTTAGCTTTCGAAAGATCTTTCAAAGAAAATCACATTGATCCGGCATTTTTAGATATTCTTTTAACTAGAAAGATACTTTTATAAAATTAATCAAACGAGTCTACAAGCTTCTTTTGACTTCTTAAAAGTCATGTCAAATAAACACTTAATATCACATAAGACGGTGTTTAACATCAATAATTCAATGATGTTATATAGCATTACTCGTACCACCCATCTAATTTTGTCCATCCAAAAGCTATTCAAATAAACGCTAGCATCCACGTAATGTTATCCACCCTAGAACAGTAGAGCCCCAAGTACACCCATAAAGTATATTAACTATTTACTTTCTTTTTTTAGTTGGTTCACGATACTTTATATACTATTCTACTCGTAAAAGGTTTGTACATTATAACATCGAATTGTAGTCTGAAGAAGCATTCTCAATAGCATAACAAGCCAGAAAAAGTAAAGCACCATTGTGCTCGGAGCCTGTTGCACCACGAGACACTGTCAATAAATTGGGTTGTTCCAAAATGCAGTCTAAATCGAATGATGAATTCCGTCAAAGGCTAAACGAAGTTAGTGGACTAGCCTATTAACGCTTCACATCATTGTGCCACTTTACAGGTACACTTTACCCATCATATTGCATATATTTGAAGATTTCTTAATTTTTTGTGAGAATAATTTGATTTCTGCAAAACAAATTTAAGAGGGGAAAAAATAAACCTTCTATTAGAGGGATAAATATATTTTGCACACAAACCACAAATATTAAAATTTAAAAACGATAAGTTTTTTTTTTTTTTCATTTTACAAGATCACGCGAAAATCCAAATTAAATCTTAAATTAGCTTTTAATACAGGCTCTATGGTTAATAAGATAACTTGCAATGTCTTTTTTTTCTTTTTATAAACTACGA